>JAMWET010002531.1:0-60208 GCA_024036415.1 Prochilodus magdalenae
GTGGCACCCTGCCCTTCAGGTGCAGGACAGGAGGCCTCCAGGAGCAGGGCTGAGAAACACTGACCAATAGGCAGGTGAATAAAGACTGTGTCTATTTGTCATATGTGTCCTCATGAACTCATTAGGCCTGGTGTGGCGACTTCTACGACCTTCAGTACTCTGTTAAAGGATCCTCCAGTCAACTGAACGATCCAAACTGAGCTGGGTAACCCTGCAGAGGAGGTCAGGGCATCTGAGCAGGGCTGTGTTAGTGCAGGCCTGGGTGTTGAAATGAGCAGGAGGTGTGTCTTGTGTTGTGGCTTTCTCAGACACTGAGGGGAGTTCCTGTTTGTCGCTGTATAGATGCACTCACCTCTAACCACAGAAGTTTCCATGGCTGTGTGTGCTGCAGAAGGCTAAGGGCTGATTGAACTATGATTGAGTACTGTTGTTTTATATTCTTTATCATTCCCTAAAGTTCTAACCTCAATCTACACCAGATCCTAGGTCAGTTTCAGCACTGCCACCCAATCCAGAACAGAATTAGAGTAAATTATTAGAGAGTCAGTGAACAGTGATCTGAGCTGCAGGGTCTCATTGTGGGTTTCCTGTCTCTGTCTGCTCTCAGAGTGGGGGAGGAGACCTACATGTCATTGTACTACCAGTCACTTTGTATACACACCTTTACTCAAGTCACAGTGTCAACGTTCCTAAGCATTACCACTGGAAGCTGTCTCGGGGACAGTGTTGTGTCTGCTCCCTGCTGGCTCTTTATGTGGCAGTGGTGTAGTAGGCCTGATCCACAGTGCTAGGGAGCAGTTGGGGAGCTAGGTGCCTTGCTAAAGGGCACTTATGTCGAGTTTTCCTGTTCAGTGAATTAATCCGGGGACCCTCCGATTACAAAGCTGGTTTCCTAACCTCCAGCTCACAACTGCCCTCTTCAGTTTGGACTCTGTATTTAGTCCCCCACTGTCAGAAATTATACACTCCACATTCCAGCATTGGGTATCACCTCTGTCAGGTAAGCTGGCAGTGTTTATGGGGTGCTATGGTCAGTCCAAAGTCTAGATGAGGTAAAGCTCTACACTCAGACCTGTGACTTTGAGGTGAGATTTGCTGAGTTAATCAGTTTTACAGGTGTTTAACATTTCTAGGTGTTGAAGGGTCAGTGAGTGCTGCCTGTCTGTACTATCCATGGTGCTGAAACTCCTGCTCATCTATTGTTTCTCTAGCTCCTTCACACTCGACACCCAGGACATTATCAGGGTACTACCACTACACCACTACTAAACAGGGTAGCATCACTCAAACTGGTGTTAGTGGTGCTGTCCAGCCTGTGGATCCAGTGTGATCAGGTTGTGTTCTGAAAGCAGTACAGGTTTAGCTTCAGATGTCCTCATCAGGTTAAAGCAACACAGCACAGCAGTGTGTAAAGTGTTCCCATTTATTACATGCAGCATATTTACATTACAGGATATTATACATGTATCATCCGATATACGTTTCTTCAGATTATAGACCCTCCTCAGCTGTTCTATATTTGATCAGTTTTAACCTCAGAATATGTGCTGAACTCTGAGCACTCAACACTCTTCTTCTTCAGACGTCGCTCTCCTCTGCCTGGGAGGTCCAACGAAGCATAGCACACATCATCTCCTCCAACCTTCAGACATTAAACAGCATATTAAACTTCAGCTACAGGCCTGAATGCCTCTTCAAGACCCCCAAAAGAAGGAGGAGCTGGATTCTACAGTCACACAGAGACTCCCCAATAAAACATCAGTGCTTCATCAGAGATGATGACCTACCAGTTAGGTGTGTGATACAGTACCTTGTCATGTTTTCTACTGGCTGGGTTCCTTGTAGTCTCGCAGGAACGCACTGCTGACTCACGCTGCTTCCCCACTGCCAGTGAAATATATCAGGAATCAATATGTAAACTGATCAATGGTCAGATCTTTATATACCACAGGGATGTCCAGTATGTCCAGTATCTGCATTGGAGACATTGTGTGAAGATTCACTGCTGGAGTTAAGAGGAAGAATGGGCCTCTAAATTTGGGTGGAGGCACATACTAATGATATGCATGTCAATCATCTACAGCCTAGTCTGCTACATCTGTCCTGCCTGTGGTCCTAATAGTCGGGGGAAGTTCACTGTTAGCCCATTTGGCCAGTTCAGTTCAGGTGACCCGAACACTGCTTGAAAGTCTCATGTCACACCGGAGGCTGCAGTCTGATTGGACACACTGGTTATCTATGGGTTCTTTAGCAATGAAAAAGGTTCTATATACCACTGTGAACACTTTGAAGAACCCTAATTGCGGTAGAACAGTGTTTCTCACCCTGGTCCTGGAGGCACCCAGGAGTAGTCACTAGTCCTAAACCCACTAGTTTGATATCATAACTATAGCAGAACACTTTTTGGTGCTATACAGAACTGTTCTCAAAAGAAGATCTATATGGAACCGTCTTGGATATATGAGAGCTGGGCCCACCCCAGTTTTTGAAAAAGGAGTTTTTAAAGAGATGGTTCTTTAGCAAGGAGAATGACATGTTTTAAAGGGTTCTCCGCATCGTGAAAGTGTTCTTCAGCTTGAAGGAGAATTCACTGTAGGTGGTTCTATATGAAACCTTTTTCAAAGGGTTCTATTCCTACGAGTTTGACATTATAACTACAGCATAACCTCTTTGCTGCTGTATAGAACCCCTCTCAAAAAGAAAAATCCATATTCTCGATCAGTCTGAAGAATCTTTTCATGATACAAGTTATCATGCACTCTTGAATCATACAAGTGCTTATTTAAATGATTGTGGTTCTATATAGAACCATTTTCCTTGTTAAAGAACCATATGTTCTAGGTGTGTGGCATGGTCACACCTCCTATGGCCAATGTGCTTCACTATTCAAGGTCTACTTCTCGTCTACCAAACACATGAAAATGACTTTGGAACACACTGAGCATGTAAAGAGAACCTACCTTTAATTCTGGTTCTGTAGATCCAGTACACACAGGTGGAGGAGAGGAGAACACACACAGGACACACACTGACCAGCAGCTTCCAGCAGACACTACAGTCGGATACAGGAGGGGTGTAGGGGGTCTGGGGTTTGGGGTCTACCAACAAAGAGTAGAACTAAGAGGTTCTGGTGGGTGCAGATCCAGAACTGAAACACTAATGACTCATTAACTAGTCACAGGCTATGAAGACGTTAGTGTTAACTAGAACCAGAGTGACCTTACCGTGAAAAGAGAGTCGGGTGGTCCTGTTTCCATACAGACAGACATCCTCCCCGGAACAAGCTCGAGCTTTATCTCTGATAGGCCGTGTTTTCTGTAGAGCGCAGTAGTACAGGCCCAGATCTGATTCACTCACGTTCCTCACCAGGAGATCACTGGTTTTGCTGAAGGAACTCCACACAATAGAGTAGCGTGGATGAGCCTCTTCGTGGATGACCATGTGCTCATGTGAGGAGTTCCTAAACCAAACCATGCTAAATCCATGCTTCCAGTTACAATCACTATAGAGAACAGCATTGTCTCCTGGTCTGACCTTCACCACCACTTCTTCTCCAGAGATCCTGGAGAACCAAACACCTGCAGCACACCAACCACACTTTAGACTGAACAAAGAAGAGGGTGCAGATCCCACATACCTTTACAAGCCTTTACAAGGTTTTCTTAAACAGGTCTGATGGTAACCAGACTGAAGGATCCACCATAGACTAAAGACACAGTCTACTTACACATGAGAGTGATGACTCCTGACTTCTCCATCTCAGAGACTGGTGCTGGGGGGCTGGTGACGGTGAGGGTTTTTGAAGCGGATGTCAGTGCTGAGATCTCATTGGTCCACATCAGTGGAACATTTCTATTTTACGTTGCGGCCCACAGCATAGCGGTTAGTCTTGTTGTTCAGAGAGCTCACCAATGAGAGATGTGTAAACTGACCACATGATCACTGCCTGACGGTCAGTTCTTAACACTGTGATCTATATTTAGATGTGTGATTAACCTCACTGTTCCATTTCTTTGATTCTGGGTATGTAGGTTTAGAGTCAGCAATGTTCATCGTCCTCGACAGTGTAACTGTGGCAGGGCACCCACCCCTCTGTGACATGTATGCCCGAGTCTCTTTGAGGGCTGTGTCTCCGTCTGGACTGCTCTTTCTGGACTGCTCTTTCTGGACTGGACTGGACCGACCGACCGACCGACCGACCGACCACAATGAGAGTTAACTCCACATATTCACACAGCTATGAACACACATACACAGACCTATAATAAACACCTGATCACTCCATCTGATACACAGTGCCCCTCCCCCTCCAAACCTGAGATCTTGAAACAGGAAACCCACAATGAGACTCTGCAGCTCAGAACACCTGAGACCACTGTTCACTGACTGTCTGTACTGACTGATCTCACATCTGCTCTGTGCTGTGTAGATGGGAGTTTTAGGCCTGGTTAAAGTGGAAGAACTGATCCAGGATCTGATATAAACAAGAACAAAGAAAATGAAACTGGCCTGTGAAACTGCTGCTCAGTTGGCACTTGTATTCTACACCACACACGGTCATGGAACCCTGTGGTTAGCAACGGTCACCTCATAAACACATCAGACCCCTCAAAGACTGTTAACCATCTACCATTTTTCTTTTCTAGAACCAGTTACCTGAAATCTAAGTGGATCTAACCCTTTCAAAGTGCAAATGATCAAACATATGGCTCGGTTAAAGAAAAAACAGAGCCACGTTAAGCACTACCATCAGATTCTGTTGAAGGTGCTGTCTTGTACAGTGCATGATTGCTGTTGACAGACCAAGTACAAACAGAGATAGCATAGTATAAAGATCATCTTCACATGACGATGCTCGGAATAGGTATATAGGCAGCTCTATAGCCAGAGGGCTAATACGAGGGAATTAGCCAAACTAGCCCAAAACTCCTCAGGGATAGATATCAAAAGGTGAAACTGATAATGGCCAGCAGGTCAGTGTGCTGGACAAGGTACCTTTACTACTGCACGTACCCTCACTCACACATGAGCAGTTTAGACCATAATGGAAAATGTGGTTTCAAACCCACCCACGCAGACGTGAGTCCGAGAGCCATCTAAGCTCAGATCTGCAAAAACAGGAAACCCACAACAAGGCCTGCAGCTCATAGCACTTTATGCTCATATCATTTAATAACTGACCCCAGACCTGTTAACAGTAGACTCTGTTTAACAATCACAGGTTAGTGTAAAATGGTAACTGTCCTAGAATCAGTTTAACAGCTCACATGGTCATATATTCAACTCACTCACTGGAGACGAGGGATGTACAAAGGTCACCATTAACACTGACGAGTATGGCAGTACATGATGCTGCACTACATCTAAGATACCTTTGGCCTAAGATGATGATTTGGGAAGCTAATGAGCAGCAAACATTGTTTTCATCTAACTTTGGGCCTCATGTCCAAGCAGTGAACAGCAGTGACACTCCCACATTCCAGGGTGACTTAACCACATTCCTGTGGCTCACTCTACATCAACACCCATATGTTTTCAGCAGAGGAATAGTGCACCACAAAGAAAACTGTACCGGAAAGAATTTTGTGACCGGTAGTGAGAAACGCAGAGCCCAGTGAAAATGACATCAGGTACAACAGTGCAAGGCTCTGCAGGGATGATGGTCTGATGAGACTTGGCATAACAAGGCCCATCACTGATACAGTAGAGCACGCATATATGCAACCGCAGAGGCCACCAAGCTCAGCTAATGTCTCTTTGAATTCATTAAATTGTAAGGTGTCAGTACATGCCACTGGCCACCAGCAGGGGGCATGGGTGGCGCAGTAGAAGAGCTGGTGGATCTGGGTCAAAAGACTCGTTAATCGCTGACAAACCAGGGCCAAGACCAGGCGGCAGACAAACAGGCTAAACCAAGTGTCTGCTCGCTGCCTAGAGACGCCACATAGGATCCATAGAATCGAGACTGTGTCTGTCCCCCGAGTCAAACTAAATTTTAGAAAACTGCAAACAGTTAGTCTTACTAACCTGATTAACATCAGACCAGTTCAATCAGTTCACAATGATCGTACACTGAGTCTGAAACTAGGTCTGCTTAATATCAGATCACTTACATCTAAGGCCGTCCTTATCAATGATCTCATTACGGATCATAGTTTTGATGCTCTGTGTCTCACAGAAACGTGGATTAGACCTGAAGAATATTTAGCTTTAAATGAAGCCACCCCGACAGGCTACAGTTATGTACACCGTCCTCGTTTAAACGGGCGGGGTGGAGGTGTAGCAACCATCTTCTCCAATTCTTTAGGAATAAACCAGAAAGCAGGCTGCACATACTCTTCTTTCGAAATTCTGTTTCTTAATATATGTGATCAAAGAACGAAAAAACACTCGTTTTCACTGATTACAATCTACAGGCCACCAGGGCCCTACTCTGAATTCCTACAGGAGTTTGCTGACTTTTTATCAAGTTTAATAACAGTCTCAAATAAGGCAATAATCGTTGGAGATTTTAATATTCACCTTGACAAACCACAGGATCCACTTAGTAAGGCGTTTTTATCCATCCTAGACTCATTCAGTATCACTCAGAATATAATGGGACCAACTCATTACTGTAGCCACACTCTGGATTTAATTTTAACCTTCGGAGTGAATATAGACAATCTAACTATACTTCCTCAGACCACAGCAGTCTTAGATCATTATCTAATCTCATATGAAATTAGCTTTAGTCGTACTATAGGTTTATCCACACAATACTGTGTTAAGCGCACTATGACTTCCTCTACACCTCGTAGCTTTATCGAAAACCTCCCAGATCTGTCTAATACTATTAGCTCTCTGTCTAAACCCACTGATCTAGATATTCTTACCCAATGCTTGGAGGACACTTTTCACTCTACTTTAAATAAAGTGGCTCCATTAAAACGTAAAAGAATTAGGCAGAAGAAACTAGCTCCATGGTATAATGATCACACTCGAGCTCTAAAACAGACCGTCAGACAACTAGAGCGTAAATGGCGCCTGACTAAACTTGAAGTGTTCCAGTCTGCCTGGAAGGATAGCCTCATAGACTATAGAAAAGCTCTAAGTGTAGCACGTTCATCTTATCTGTCCTCACTGATAGATAATAACAAAAATAATCCAAGATTATTATTTAGCACTATCTCTAAATTAACTAAGAGTCAATCTGCGACTGAACCCCAGATACCGTTAACATACAGTAGCAACGACTTTATGAATTTCTTCAGTAATAAAATTGAAACAATTAGGCTAAAAATACAAAATGCGCAGGTAACAGCTTCAAGTGTTAATGCTAATCTAGAGCACAGTATAACTCCTGCAGAGAGGCTGGAATCTTTTTCTGTACTCCAACAAAGAGATTTATTTCAAATAATTTCATCCTCAAAATCGTCTACATGCATACTAGATCCAGTTCCGACTAGTTTACTGAAGAAAGTTCTGCCAGAAATAACCATGCCTCTTCTGTCTATAATAAACTCATCTCTTAGCCTAGGTTACGTCCCAAAATCCCTTAAATTAGCAGTAATTAAGCCTTTAATTAAGAAACCTAATCTTGATCCCTATGATCTAGCAAACTACAGACCCATTTCAAATCTTCCATTTATATCAAAGATTTTAGAGAAAGCTGTAGCACAACAGTTAAGCTCCTACCTGCACAGGAACAACATACATGAAAAATTCCAGTCTGGTTTTAGGCCTCATCATAGCACCGAGACAGCACTGGTGAAAATTGTAAATGATCTTTTAATATTTGCTGACAGAGGTAACTCATCCTTACTGGTCCTACTGGATCTTAGTGCAGCATTTGACACAATAGACCACTCCATCCTACTAGACAGGCTGGAAAATCTTGTAGGAGTAACAGGAATAGCTCTTTCATGGTTCAGATCTTACTTAAGCGACCGCTATCAGTTTGTAAATATAAACGGTCAATCGTCCACTCACACAAAAGTAAAGTTTGGTGTTCCACAGGGATCTGTCTTAGGACCTATATTATTTACCTTATACATGCTACCACTCGGTACCATAATCAGAAACCATAACATAAATTTTCACTGCTATGCTGATGACACGCAACTGTATATCTCAGCTAGACCAGATGATCCACTTCACCTTAATAAGATAGAGGACTGTGTTAGAGACATAAGAGACTGGATGTCAAGCAACTTCCTCCTATTAAACTCAGACAAAACAGAAGTTCTTCTTCTAGGTCCTAAAAGTGTTAGAAACAAGCTGTCTGCATTACCACTCAATCTAAATAGCTTCTTAGTTACACCAGGTACCTCTGTTAAAAGTCTTGGTGTCACAATTGATCCTGATTTGGCCTTCGATGAGCATATTAATAATATCACTAGAGTAGCTTTCCTACATCTTCGCAATATTGCGAAATTAAGAAATGCACTGTCACTACAGGATGCAGAAAAACTAGTTCACGCCTTTATTACCTCAAGGCTGGATTACTGTAATGCCCTGCTTTCTGGTTGTTCCTGCAAAAGCCTTAACAAACTTCAGCTAGTCCAAAACGCTGCAGCTAGAGTCCTTACAAGAACTAGGAAGTTTGATCATATCAGCCCAGTCTTATCCAACTTACACTGGTTACCAGTTAAATTCCGTATTGAGTATAAAATTCTTCTTCTGACGTATAAGGCTCTAAACGGCCTCGCTCCTACCTACCTTACTGAACTTATCTCGTACTACAAGCCTTCACGTGACCTTAGGTCTCAAAGTGCGGGCTCTCTGTTAGTGCCTAGAATTAACAAAGTTACATCGGGGAGCAGAGCCTTTTCATACAAGGCCCCCCAGCTTTGGAATAATTTACCTGTCAGTGTTCGGGACTCAGAGACAGCCTCAATCTTTAAGTCCAGGCTTAAAACCTACTTGTTTAGTCAAGCTTTTGGTAATTAGTCTTTTCTTTCTGATAGATAAAAGGTGCAGGTCTAGGGGTCCACTGACAGAGAGTGTTTGGTAAACTGGGAATGTTGGTGCTGTCGTCCCGCTGCTCCTCGTGTTCACTCAGGTTTGTTGACGGTGGAGCAGAGGGGCGCTGACTTCTCAGGGAGCCCTCATGTCTGTGTGACCTTTTGGCTCTCCCTTTTTAGTTATGCTGTAATAGCCAGGCCTGCCGGAGTCACTGCTGCACTCTGTTAACATCGTATAGTGTGTTCAGGTCTTCTGTCAGAGCTAACAGTCTGTCTGTTCTCTTTGTCTGAGCTGAACTGCTGCCCGTCCTGTGTGGCCTGATGCTGTTGCTTCATCTGCCCCGACTGGGAGCCACTGGGAGCCTTTACTACCACGAAACTCCTGGCTGTCCTGCACTGTGGAGGCTTGGCCTGCGCCTGCTGACCCATCTTATGAACCACCAACATCATTACAGACTAATCAGACATTACACTCTGCTTTCTAGTGCTGTATGGTATCTGGTGTTGACCCGAGGAGGATGGGTTCCCCCTTTGAGTCTTGGTTCCTCTCGAGGTTTCTTCCTTCCTAACTAAGGGAGTTTTTCCTTGCCACTGTTGCCTTCGGCTTGCTCATTGGGGGCTCGAACACCAGATTCTTTGTAAAGATTCTTTGTAAAGCTGCTTTGTGACAACATCTGTTGTAAAAAGCGCTATAAAAATAAATGTTGATTGATTGATTGATTGACTCCAAACCCCAGAATCCATCAGCAGTAATCAGCACTGATCATGCCCACCTGTGTGGCACGGCATAAAAACCCAGCTCAAACGACTTCTCACTGTCGCACCTTTTGAGGGGCGAACAGTAAGGTAAAAGATGGACAGACGGGGAAGGAAAATGTCCTGAAAAAAAAAAAGAGGAAAGATAAGAAAAAGCCTGAGGGAGAAAAAAAGAGACCTAGGAAAACAATAGGCTTCCCAACTAGGCCAAAAGAAAGAGCCCTGGGGACATGTTAAGTTTTACATTTCAGTCCATCTCCTTTATTAGAGCATACTAAACTTGGTGTCTGCTTCGTTAGGGAGTTCTGCCTTTTTGTTGTGTGTTACTTTTCAGACAGCTTGCTCCAAGCCCCGCTACCCAGTTCCAGTAGCACAGTGGTAGTGCTTTGGTCTGCGGTAACTCACGTCACCAGTTTGATTCAGGCCTTGTACCAAGCATATACTCATTCAGATTTTGACATGGAGTAAAATAAATACAAACCATTTCGCTCTACATTTGGGTCCACCACCCCCAACTAGAGTACTGACTCACTGAAAATGTGTTTCAGGGAAAAACATCTGTAGCTGTAGGTTGATTTATTATTGATAGCTGGCTTAGTGGCTTGTGTGGTCTAGTGATCTTCAGAGTTATGTCTCTGGGGTCTGATAGGGTCTCTCAGGCTGAACAAGCTGGGGTGAAGACCCAGACTAACCAATCTAAAATCTCCTATTAAAAAGAGGATGCAGTATATTGTGTACCTTTCTTAGAGAGGGTTACTGGGACCTATCCCATGAGCCAGGCCTGGTGGTCAGGTAGCCCATGTGAGGTTTTGCTGGATATTACTGGCATAGGCCAGTGTACAGAAAGATTTTAACTCCTACCTCAAGGAGAACTTGTGTAGCAAAAGGCTATATTAAATGGACCTCAGGAACAGTACCTATGGACTGGCTGACTGGGATTTGGAGTTCTTGCTGACCTGATTATCTCTGGTTTACATTGTGAACTCATCGGCTCAGTTGAGAGCAATTGCACTCCTGAATCCTGCAGGTCGTTTTTACTGAGGTCCAGCTCTTTCAGGGGAGTATGTTTCTAGTTTTAAAACGGACCCCAGATTTTCACATGTCTTTTTTTTAGAATTACATAATGAAATTCTGCAGAGGGAGAACACAACAGATCATGCTGTACAGTCAAATGAGTTTGTAGTTCTTGCTGACCAGAGAATCACCGTTTACAGTGCAAACTCTTCAGTACAGTTGAGAGCAACTCCACTCTGGAATCCCACAGGTCATTTTTACTGAGATCCAGCTCTTTCAGGGAGTATGTTTCCAGTTTTAAAAATGATCACAAATATAATTACACACTGCTCAGCCTGCCTGGGAAAATGTATGCCAAAGTGCTGGATAGAAGACTGAGCTGTACTTGAACTTTCCATATTGTTGAGGGGGCATGGGAGCTTGCCAACACAGTCTATATATATGTGTTTTGTCGGCTTTAGTAAAGCCTATGACTGTATTCCCTAAGATGTTTTGTGGGGTTCCTTTGGGAGTATGAGGTGCTAGTGCCATTACTATGGGCCATTCAGTCTCTGTAGTTCCAGAGTGATAGATGTCTGTACACTCAACAATAGGTCAAGATTGGTAAATGTAGATGTTGAACATTGTGCCTTCTCCCCACTTCTCTTTGTGATATTCATGTACAGAGCACCAATGCTTCTTCACTAATTATAGGAATTGGGTTTTTGAGTTTGGCTTAAGGCTGGGACAGGCGATAACAGAAATAAAGCTGTGGTAGCAGAGCGTAGTGGTGAAGAGGGAGTGGAGCAATAAGGTCAGTATACATCTCCATCCTCAAATGTGGTTACAATGAGCCACAATGGGCCTTAATTTGGACAAGAGAAGCTTCTGTAACACAGTGGTAATACTGGAAATCATGTATCGTGAATCAGGAAAACACCACATACATCTATATGAAAGAATACACACTGATGACTGCATGACCTGTCACTATAAACCACTGTACATGTTTACAGTAATGATTTGTTCACAGATATTAATGGTCAGTTAATGGTCTTCTAAAGAAAATGCTATTATGCTACCTGGTGGATTGTCTCTTTCACATATGTGGCTGAGATTCTTATAGACTAACCAATCGGGTTAAACACAGTAAGTAGACCTGTCTGAGCATGAGAAGAGTCAGCAGTGTCCTCAGCACCATGGACAGTGACAGCAGAGAGCCAGCACTCACTGACCTGCTGTTCTCTATATGCATATATAGAGTCTCTGGTATACTGTAGACTGATCTCCTTAGAACTGGAGCTTCCTGGTGAGAGGGATGCTAATCACATGATTAAGCACGTATCATTATATTACAATGTGGTCTCTTTGTCATGGTAAATCTCAAGTTTTATTGTGATCAACCTACAGATTGAGCACAGCTGTTTTCAGTTTGCAGGGGTTTCTGGGTAATGTAGTTCTTCATAGAACAGTGCTACAGATTGCTGATCAAATGTCCTGGTCTGTACAGAGCAGGAATTTTCCAATGCCTACAATGAAACCTGAAATAATCCCCACCTAACCCATTAATCCACACATTCACACAACTATAATAAACACCTGATCACTTTATCAGATAAACATCCCCCCGGCCTCAAAACCTGAGAGCTAAAACTGGAAGCTCACAAAGAGACCCTGCAGCTCAGAACACATCAGACCTCTGTTTACCGACTGTCTCGACTGACCTCACACCTGTTCTTTCCTGTGTAGAGAGAGTTTCATTAGAAGATCTATGACCACTGGCTCAAAGTTCTTCTGAACCTCACACACAGTCATAGAACCTTCTGTGGTCACTTCAAATCTGTATAGATTTCATTGTAAACAAGACTGTATCATTGTTTATTGATTCACTTCTTAGTATCTTCTTAAACTCCACCAATAAAGGGGTATTCTGATCATAACCAGCTGGTCAGTGTGCTGACCAATGCCCCCTTAAACATAAACATAAACACCCTCATGCTCAGTTTATACACACTTTAGAAATGGAGGTTCAGTTTGTGTGATGAGATTCACTTTCAACCACTCACAAACAAGCCTAAGAGACTCAGACATGCACAAACAGGAAACCCACAGCAAGGCCTGCAGCTCAGGGCCATATCAGACCACCTGACACTGAATGCCTTTAATAACTGATCTCAGATCTGACAGGAAGTGACTCTCCTTAACTTGTAGAGGGTAACTGTCCTAAAGTCACACAAGGTAGGGTTCATGCTGATGGTAGTGTTCATGTGTGGCATAGAACCTATTAAGCCATGGACCCCAGCTGTTAACAAGGCACTGTGCAGGCTGGTGGTGGCTTCATGCTATTTTGGAGTGTATTTCCCCACAATGATGCGACCCCGCATTTGCCTATGAGGAGAATTCGAGAATCCTGATGTATGGTGTGTCCTGCATGTTTGCCAGACATGAGCTCAATCAAGGCCTTTATGGGGTGATGGGGTGGAGAGGTCCATTGACACCTGAGATCCTGCACCTACAAATACTACAAGCTGTGATTGATACCACATGGATATGGTGCACGTTGCTTAAGGATACTAGTCCCTGTCCCATGACTTTTGGCGTATCAGTGTATAGGCACAGATTACTGCTTATAGCAACCGCAGCTACATTACCAATAAAACCTATGGAGTTTAATGTGTTAAAGTTGAGGGAATTGCCGGACCCCTCTATTGCAGAGCGCCTGGTTCATGAAAATAACTAATGTGGAAACTAAACATGTGGTGAGACACATCTACTTGGTGATTTCCCAGCTTTAATCCATCTGATCCAAATAATTTATCAAACATGAAGTGTTAAAACAGGGAGAACAGAGAACTCAGGCCAACAAAGAACCTACAAACCCAAGCAGTCCACAGAAGTGTGGTGCAGCAGTGGGTCAATAACTAAAGACCTCCCTCTTATGATGTGACCAATCAGGAAGAGTGTGCTCAGTGTGTACGTCTCTTATTGGTGAGGGTCTGATTATCTATGCGGTGGGACATTATCAAAAATAGAAATGTTCCACTGACGTGGACCAATCAGACCACGACACAGACATCCGCTTCAAAGACCTTCGCCGTCACCCCCCACCCAGCTCCAGTCTCTGAGATGAAGAGATCGAGAGCTGTTCTCCTCACTCTGGTCTGTAAGTGAACTGTTCCACTTGAGGCTGTTTTCAATCTTCCTTCCGTTTGTTTTCCTAAGTTGCTGTAAGAGCTAAACTTTCTTAGAACCGCAGTGAGAACCTAAACAGTTAGATGTACAGTGTGAAGGTGTCTGAGATCTGCTCGTTCTACTGTATCCAATCTAAAGTGTGGTTGGTGTGCTGCAGGTGTTCTGTTCTCCAGGATCTCTGGATCAGAAGTGGAGATGAGAGTCAGACCCGGAGACAATGTAATTCTCTACAGTGACTGTGTTAGAAAGTTTGGAACACTGGTTTGGTTTAGAAAGTCCTTAAATGAGGATCAGACTCCTCTCATGTTATCCGGAGACACTTTAATACAAGCTGCTTTTTCAAGCTACTATTTTGTTTGGAATCAAGTCAACCAAACTCAGGATCTCCTAGTGAAGAACGTCTCTGAGTCAGACGTGGGTCTGTACTACTGTGCTCACTGGGATAGAAAGCTGGCCAAAAATGGAACTGGAGGTCAGAGCAACGCTTATCATTATGGAACCAAAACCACTCGGCTGTCTCTTTTCGGTAAGGTTACTCATTTTGTTAGTGATGTCATTCATAACATTGTAATAACATGTCAGAGTGGAGGATGTTATAGTGTGGAAATCAGTAGATACTAATTAACCTGGTGTTTATTACTATGTTATAAAGCAGTAATTAAGGTGAATTACACACTTGTAAAGCTCTGATTGAGCCGTATTAAGATAGTAGTTGGTGATTAACCATCAGCAGTAATTAACCCTCACTTTCCTCTAACAGACTGAATGTACAGTTTATCTAAGAAAGACTGAAAGTTTAATATCTTTATTCAGTTATTATTATAATAGTCTCAGTGTGGAATGCAGATGATCCAAACTAACCACACCTCCCTTTGTCTTAACTTGGCCTCATACTGAATTCAGCCTGGAGAGTGTTGATAAAGCAGTAATAAACAGTGAGTCCATTAAGAAGTACTGTCCTGTTCAGGCTTAATAAGAGCATTAATAGAGCATCATAATGTTCCTGTACAGCTGTGTTTAATGTGAGGATATGAGGTGTAGAACAGTTAGTCTATCTTCTGCTGTAAAGATAAGAGATGGGTTATGAGATGTTCACTGGAGTTCTATCTGAACCTTCTCACCATCTCTTAGAGCTTCCTCTCTTATTTCAGAACCCCCTGTTCATTGTGCTGATCCCCACGAGACCCCCTCCACCCTTCAGACCACCTCCACCCCTCTCGTATCAGACTGTAATGTCTGCTGGAAGCTGCTGATCAGTGTGTGTCCTGTGGGTGTTCTCCTCTCCTCAGTCATCTCCTCCACCTGTGTGTACTACATCTGCAAAAAGAGGACTGAAGGTACTCTGCTGGTTTCCAGTTAGAATTATCCGACATCTAGATCTTCATCAGTTTCTTTCCACAGGACCCTCCTGTCTGCATATGGTCTGGATGGTGGTCCACTGTCCCCCCACCAGTAACACTGATAATCTATTTCCTTGACAGCTGTGAAAGAAAAGAATCAGAGAGAGAGAGAGAGACATCACCCAATCAGCAGATCAGAATCAGAGAGGAGGTACTGACCCACACACACACACACACACACACACACAGAGTCTGGGTTCTTTGGTGTCAGGTGGTTCCTGAGTATCCACTGAAGGAGGCTAATCAGTACTCGTGTTAATAAATGATCTGCAGGTTGAAGGAGGTGATGTGTGTTATGCGGCGCTGGAAGAAGAAGAGGAGAGTGGAGAGCTCTGAGTTCAGCACATACTCTGAGATTAAAACTGATCAGATGTAGCTGAACTGATTCAGTCATTAACATGAGTCGATTCAGTGGACTAAAACTCACTTCCAGCTCTTTCAGATGGTCAGATTAATTCTGTCTGGGTTTGGATGGTCTCATTGGATGGAGTTTAAAACCAGATCTTGTGTTTCTCTGGTTACTGATTATGTAATTTGATGTGGTGTCATGCAGTGTAGATGATTAATTCTGGGTTCTGATTATTGGTGTGTTTAGAGTAATTAAGTCTATTTTTGAGAATATATATTCGGTTCTGTTGCTTTATAAGAGTCATTATACTACAGATCTGCTGTAAGGACGTCAGTGGGACTTTCTGACCTGCATATAAAACAGTATGTCTTCTGCTTTGATCTGATACTGATAATAAATGAAGTGAACAGTGAGGGTTTGCTTGGTACATAATGCAAGTCTACAGAGGTAGAACACAACAACAGACAATGCAGTACAGTCAGAGATTACAGTGTTAGCTCTTCAATGCTGCTAGGAACAACTTTACTCCTGAATCCAGCAGGTCATTTTTACTGAGGTCCTGCTCTTTCAGGGAATATGGTTCTAGTTTCACAACTGATATCAAATTTCCACAGATCTTTTTTCCAAAATTACATGATTCAAGTCTGCAGAAGGAGGACACAACAGGACATGCAGTACAGTCTAATGAGTTTGTAGTTTTTGCTGACCAGAGGATCACCAGTTTACAATGTAAACTCTACAGTGCAATTGAGAGCAACTCCACTCCTGAATCTCGCAGATCATTTTTACTGAGGTCCAGTCCTTTAGGGAGTATGTTTCTAGTTTGAAAACTGATAACAGATTTTCACAGGTCTTTTTTCCAAGATTACATAATGCAAATCTGCAGAAGGAGAACACATCAACAGGACATACAGTACAGTCAAATCAGTTCATAGTTTTTCCTGACCAGAGAATCACCAGTTTATAGTGTAAACTCTTCAGTCCAGCTAAGAGCAGCTCCACTCCTGGAAACGGGTGTTGAGCTATCAACCAATAACCGTTTAGTGGTCAGTTTGATCCAGTGGCAGCGAAGAATGGACCTGGTGTGCCCAAGTGAACAGTGAGGGATTGCTGGATAAATAATGCAAGTCTGCAGAGGGACCCACAACAACAGCCCATGCAGTACAGTCAATTGAGTTTGTAGTTCTTGCTGATCAGAGAATACCCCGTTTACAGTGTAAACTCTTCAGTCCATCTAAGAGGCACTTCATTCCTGAATCCCAGAGGTCATTTTAACTGAGATCCAGCTCTTCAGGAGTATGTTTCTAATCATTTCACAGTCTAGTCCTGATACCATTACCCTGATCAAACCCTACCAATACCCTGATCAAACCCTACCAATACACTGATCAAACCCTACCAATACAATGATCAAACCCTACTAATACCCTGATCAAAAATAGGCTCTTTAATAGGAAATAGTGAAGGATAAACCGTATGAAGGAGGTGATCAATGGTGATGTTGTAATGGTCTGTGATGTTTTTTATTTATTTTATTTTAGTTTTTGTACATGAATATGTCCTCTTGTTGTTGTACTGACACTTTAAGAAGGCCCTAGCAGAATCTACACAGGTGTGGATGAAATGTTTGGGTATTCAGGAGGTCAGCAGGTAGAGACAGTTGCCTTTTGAGCACTGGTGTTAACAAGCAGCTTCAGTGTGAGCTCAGATGTGTCTGGAGTTTTGAGTTTTATTTAAGGGAGGAAACAGAGATTTTGCTAGACGTCATCTGACTCATTAGCAGTGTGAAGGCAACTTTCTGTCTGGTCCAATGTACCACACACACTGAATTATAGGATAGGTGTGTGGAAACCCTCTTTACCTCTTTTTTTGAATTTGGCAAAGGCAGGCTGGTCAGTGTGCTGCACTTACTCACACACATATACATGGTCACTTTAGACTGTGATGGAAACTCTGCTTGTGGTGAACATGGACGTGTGAAGATTGTCCTCCCACACAGGTGCAAGAGCTGGCAGGCCTCAGACACTCAAACACAGGAAACCCACAG
This sequence comes from Prochilodus magdalenae, assembly GCA_024036415.1. Taxonomy (NCBI): domain Eukaryota; kingdom Metazoa; phylum Chordata; class Actinopteri; order Characiformes; family Prochilodontidae; genus Prochilodus; species Prochilodus magdalenae. The sequence continues at coordinate 17,683 of JAMWET010002531.1, forward strand.
TAAGGCCTGCAGCTCAGGCCTCTACCAGACCACTGCACACTGACTCTCTGTAATAACTGATCTCAGGCCTGCGGACAGTCAAGCAATACTAGAGTCATGCAAGAAATCATCTGACCACATAAACTAAAGAGAGCTAATTCTTCTTTCACGGTTCTGCTGCTTGATGGGAAACGGGGTGCAGATAACTCTGGGCTAACTGCCCTGTAAGAAAACCTCATAACACTACTGGAGCGTACTGAACACAGCACTGCCTGTTCTGAGTCATCACTCCTTTGTAGATGAAACTGGAGCTGTAGTCCGGAGAGATGTTTATCTTTATGGAAACCTAACCACTCAACTGTCTCTCCTCGGTAAGGTTCCTCATTCTGATCTGTGAGTTCTGTTAGTTAATGATGTCATTTATAACACTGCACTTCCACTTTCTCTCCTATTTTAGACTCCACTGTTCATTGTGCTGACCCCCCCCAGACTCTCTCCACCCTACAGACCCCCTCCACCCTTCCTGTATCAGACTGTAGTGTCTGCTGGAAGCTGCTGGTCAGAACTAAGATTAAATGGGCAATGTGAAAAGTGAAGCTTGTATAACTCATGGGTTTCCTATTTTTAGTAATCCACATGTTAGGAAACAGAACAATTACCCTTCATTACACCCACTATCCAATATCCCCAAACTAAACCCACCAATTAATCATTACTTCCACTAAACCCACTATCCAATCATTCCCCACCAACCAATCATCCCGAATAAATCCACCAACCAATCATCACCCAATAAACACCACCAACCATCAACCTTCACTTAATCCACCAACCAATCATCCTCACTAAACACCACCAACCATCAACCTTCACTTAATCCACCAAACAATCATCTCCACTAAATCCACCAACCAATCATCACCCCTTAAACACCACCACCAACCAATCACCCTGCCACACTACATTCATTAACCAATCATCATCCCCCATTAAATGGCACCAACCATTTTTCACCCACTAAATTTACATTTACATTTGTGCCATTTAGCTGACACTCTTATCCAGAGCGATTTACAAAGGTATTCATATTACAGGTAGACCAATGTAGTGTTAGGAGTCTTGACCAAGGACTCTTTCCCAGACCGGGATTCGAACCCCAGTCTCCCACATGTGGTGGTGGCTCCCTGGTGGGTAGTGGTGTTATCCGCTGAACAACACCAAATATTAAATCCACCTACCAATCATCATGTTGCCTGTTTCTGGGTTTAATATATAACTGCTGAGGTAGATATGATGTACTGATTGTTTCACTGACAGGTGAGAAGAAACACAGTGAAGGGCAGAGTGAGAACCAAGAGAACCAGAAAAGAACCAAATGTAGTGAGGTACTGCAGCACCAACACAGAACACATAGTACCCACATACTACACTAATACAGGTGGTTCAGCTTTACACATTATGTACATGGAGGTTTACTGTGGAATTTCTCTAAAAGCTGCATGTATTAAATTGTCTGCAGGGTGGAGGAGCTGATGGTGTTGTTTACACTCAGGTGAACATCACAAGCAGGAGACAGGACCGTCTGAAGAAGAACAGAGTGGAGTTCTCTGATATCTGTACATACTCTGTTAAACAGTTAAACATAGTCAGGCGTAGACCTGCAGTCAGGAACCGTCAGGTTCTGTACTGACTCCATCGTTAGCTTTAATGTACTGGGTGGTGTGATGCGGGTGGTGAGGCTGTATAAACTGCAGTGTGATCTAAAGTGATTCCAGTGAGGATTAAAATGGTCTGGAATAAACAGGTACTGCTAAACTCCAGAGGAGGCTGTGGGTGTTCATTAAACAGGCCTTCTTACACATAAGGTACATTAACAGACTGACCATCTCCATTCTGTTAAACCAAACCCCTCAGAGTACAGAGCCTCTCCTTCCACTGAACAAGTGCACCAGTATCCTACACAACACCTGAGCGGAGAGCGTCTGTGTCTCACCTGGAACCAGATTAAAAGTCTCAGTACAGACAGTTTAAGTGCTGTTAGAGTAAGTAGGGCTGTGTTTCAGCACCATGGACAGTACAAGCAGACAGACAGCACTGTTTGACCTGCAGCAGTTTAGAGTGATCTCTAATGAACTCCAGTTCTGTCACCTGATGAGTAGCTGAATGTGTAACACGTCTGATAAACGTATTCCAGTGAATCCAACAGTGCAGATTTACAACATGCATTTTTACAATGCTTTACCTAATAGTGTCTAATCCCCTTATCTGATCAACATTGGAGCCCCCTTATCTCCAACCTAGGTAGTCAACATCACCACTCTGAAACAGGAACACCCACAATGAGACCCTCAGGACACATCAGACCTCTGTGGTCAGCAACAGACACCATACAAACCAAACACACCTTCAAGAAACACAAACTGATCCTCACTTACTCCAGATCAGAGGCTTGTGAACTCCTTCACAGACAGTTTCCTTAGACCAGTGTCCTTCACTGTGGAGATGTAAGCAGCCAGAAATGTTCAGTGGTGGTGAAGGTAACCAGACGTCCCCCTGTAAAAGCTGCCTCACAGAAAGTTCCTACATGAGGTGGTTCTGAATACGCTGCCTGATGTCTGAGACGCTGTTTATGATAGTGTGGAGAAGATCTCAGCCTTAAACTCATTGTGGAGGTATACATCAAATTCATGGTGGAGGGATACATGCTGCAGGGCGCTGTGAGGTCAAATAGTCCCCCAAAGAAACTTAGTATTTCCAGGTTTTCCAGATTTTCATCATCAACATTCCATATACACTCAGAAGACATGTGTAGGTTCACTGGTGAGTTAGATAGTCAATCAAATGTCTATATGAGTGTACTAGACATGGAGAACCCTGGTTCCCATCACCACCACTGTACAGAACATCTGAACCATCTCACACCAAACCTGTTTACACCTTAGCCTCTCAATCAGGCAGGTAAATCAGTGGACACTGTAAACACCCACTCACTCACCCACTTATACATGCTCACTTTAGGATGTCATGGAAACAGTGGTGGTGGTGGTGAACATGTAAAGGTGCAGACTGAACTCCACCCACACATATACAGAGCCCTCGAGCCTCAGACAGACATCAACAGGAAACCCACAGCAAGGCCTGCACACTGACTGCCTGTAACAGCTGATCTCAGACCTGCTCACAGTCGACAGTGGGACAAACACTGATACTAATGAGGGGAGTAGCAGAAACAAGAAGCCCCCCAGTGAGGGCAGACAACCCCCCTAACAATGTTCACCTGCAGGCTTACAGCTCAGCTAATGTGAGGATGAGGAGTGTTGGCCCACACTGGACCCTTTCAGTTTCAGCTAACTCAGAAACAGGAGCCCACAATGACTCCTCCCAGATCAGGTCACATCAGGACACAGACTGTCTTCACGGACTCATCTACCAGGCCAGATTAGAGTGAAAAGATCTGATCCCAGGTCAGTTTCATGAGTAATAGGAAATGAAGGGTTCAGTTTAGACCTGATGTAGAAGATGGACCTGTGTGTGATATGGTACCTCAGACTGTCGTGTACCTGAGTACCTGTGCTGAGTTTGGTTACCCCTCTTGTTGTGGTACCAAACAAACCAAGCTGGAATGTGGGGGTGTGGTTCTCATGAAGTGCTGTCAAGTCATTTCAGACTTTAGACAAGACGTGTGTAGTGCTTCTCCAGGACACGGTCTCTTCTGTGTTGCTCTATAGGCTTTTGAATGTCCTGTTCATGACTCCTCTGATTGTATCCCTCCATCTAGTTGCTGGCTGTCCTCGTCCTCTTTTACCTTCAGCTGATGATGCAGGTTAACAGTCATGCAGTCATGTGACGAAGAGAATGCTTTGCAACAAGCAACTTTTGAAGCTCTATAACAAACCCCTGATCCCCCCTCCCTTCTCTAACCCCGAGAGTGGCTAACACCAGTCAGTCTAAAACAGGAAACCCACAATGAGACCCTGCAGCTCAGAACACGTCAGACCCCTGTTCACTGACTGTCTGTACTGACTGATCTCACACCTGCTCTGTACTGTGTAGACGGGAGATTCAGGCCTGGTTAAAGTGGAGGAACTGATCCTGGATCTGATAGAAACATTAGAAGATCTAAAATCACAGTTTAGTGGAACAGTAAAGAAACTGAAACTGGTTCAAAGTTCTTCTGCTCCACACACACGGTCATGGAACCTTCTGTGGTTAGTAACGGTCCCCTCATAAAGACACAGAGACAAACAGAAGCTCAGGGCTCACACCACACAACATGACCCTCTAGCTCATTACACTACACACAGATCAGAACACTGGGAGGACCTTTTACCACCGACAGCTCTTTTACAGACAGTTATCTAGAACCGGTCACCTCAAACCTGAATAGATTTCAATGTAAATGAAAGACTGTATCATTGTTTATGGGTCCTTAGTATCATTACATTACAGAGTCATTCTGATCATAACCAGCTGGTCAGTGTGCTGACCAATGCCCCCTTACAGCTGTATAAACCCCCCTCATGCTCAGTTTATACACAATTTAGAAATGGAGGTTCAGTTTGTGTGATGAGATTCACCTTCACCCACTCACAAATGAGCCTGAGAGACTCAGGCATGCACAAACAGGAAACCCACAACAAGGCCTGCAGCTCAGGACCCCAAGAAGCCATGAACTCCAGTTAGTTGCTCGTGTGGAGTGTGTTCTTATGCCATGGGTTGACTCAACTTGTCCACCTGAACACGTCATTGACCGGTGCCCACTATGTATCCCCACAATGATGTAACCCCCATTGGGCCCCAGTTTTCTCTGACTGGTTCAAGGGGCTGTCAAGACTTCTGATGTCTTGTGTTTGGAGTGGCCTGCATGTTCGGCAGACATGAACCCAATCAAGGCCTTTTTGTGATGGGCTCTAGTAGCCCATTCACACCCAAGATTCTGCACCTATAATACCACAAGCTGTAAATGACCTGCTCTGGCCAACCTTAACTATGACACTGAGTTATTTAACTGGTCAAATGTTGAACTACACCAAGTTTTAGTTCCAGTACAGGGAGCTACAGCGGATCCCACTAAGCTGCAGAACTCAGGTTAACTCAAGAGTCACTGTGTGTTTAATTTAACCCCCTGGTTTAATGATGTTCTACTGCTTAGTGATTTCCCAGCTTTATCTGTTATAAACAACTCATCAGACCTTAAGTCTTAAGGGAGAGAATGGAGAACCCAGGGCTACAAAGAACCTACAAACCCAAGCAGTCCACATGTGTGGTACAGCAGTGGGTCGATAACTAAAGACCGCCCTCTCATGATGTGACCAATCAGAAAGCGTGTGCTCAGTGTGTACATCTCTCATTGGTGAGGGTCTGATTATCTATGCGGTGGGACATCATCAAAAATAGATACGTTCCACTGACGTGGACCAATCAGACCACGACACAGACATCCGCTTCTAAGACCCTCACCATCGTCCCCCACCCAGCTCCAGTCTCTGAGATGGAGAGGTCGAGAGCTGTTCTCCTCACTCTGGTCTGTAAGTGAACTGTTCCACTCTTCTACCTTCAGCACACCTGATATGGTGTATTTATAGTAGCCTCTTCTGATCAACTCTACATTCAGCTGTTCAGGTTCTAAAGAGTATCTGGAATTTGCTCATTCTACTGTATCTAATCTAAAGTGTGGTTGGTGTGCTGCAGGTGTTCTGTTCTCTGGGATCTCTGGATCAGAAGTGGAGATGAGAGTCAGACCCGGAGACAACGTCACTCTCTACAGTGACTGTGTTTGGAGGATTTGGGAACCAGTTTGGTTTAGAAACTCCTCAAATGAGGATCAAACTCCTCTCATTATATCAACAGATACTTTGATACAAGCTGCTTTTTCACGCTACTATTTTGTGTGGAATCAAGTCAACCAAACTCGGGATCTGCTGGTGAAGAACGTCTCTGAATCAGACCTGGGTCTGTACTACTGCGCTGTACAGCAGATAAAGTTTATTAAAGATGGAACTGGAGCTGAAGTTCGGAGGGATGTTTATCGTTATGGAAACAGGACCACTCGTCTGTCTCTCCTCGGTAAGGTTACTCATTCTGAAGTTACTGATCTCTGTGTCTATCTGTTTAAGCGTTCAGCTCTATAAATGTATGGAGAGTTTATCTACTGATTAGGATTAGTTGTCCCTCATTGGAGTTCTACGTTCCATTTCTTAATCCTACTCTAAAAATGAACCCATTTCTTAATGCAGATGCCTCATCCTCCACCCTCCAGACACCCTCCATCCTCCAGACCACCTCCACCCCTCCTGTATCAGACTGTAGTGTCTGCTGGAAGCTGCTGGTCAGTGTGTGTCCTGTGTGTGTTCTCCTCTGCTCCATCTGTGTGTACTGTATCTACAGAAACAGAACTAAAGGTACTCTCTCTCTTTTTCTCTCTCTCTCTCCCTCTCTGTTTCTCTCTCTTTCTCTGCTATCAGCTAGTTTCTAACATATTGATGCTTTAAGGTTCTCCAGTCATTAGTTTAGATGTAGAGTTGGTCATTAATTTGATGCTCCATCAGTACAATCAGTTCACTGCATATTATATGATTAGCTGAATTAATTAAAAAGTAGACACTGAACTAAGATTAGATTGGCTATGTGAAGACTGAAGCTTGTATAACTTATAGGCTTTCCTAATTTTGGTAATCCACATGTTAGGAAACAGAACCTGCAGGTTGAGAACCTAGAGTAGAGTTCTATGGATGTTCTTTGTGTTTTCAGTGACTCATTCAGGGAACTAGAGTAGTACTGTCTAATAGACTTATGATGCATGTTTTAAAGCACTGCTGTAATTTATTTTCAACAATTGTGTTTCAAATAAATACTGGAAGTATTATAATCCAGTATACACTAAATATTATATCTCACTACACCCACCAATCAATCATACCCCACTAAACCCACCAACCAATCATTGTCCCCCACTAAACACCACCAACCAATCATCATCCCTCACGACTAAACTCATCAACCAATCATCCCCCACTAAAACCCACCAACCAATCTTCATCCCCCATAAAGTCTGAGCTCTCCGTCCTGTTGGTGTACACTTACAGACTGTAGCTCTTTAGTCACAGTGATGTGGGTGGTGTAGATTAATGTTGCCTGTTTCTAGGTTTGATCTATATCAACTGAGGTAGATATGATGTTCTGGCTGTTTCACTGACAGACGAGAAGAAAGACAGTGAGGGGCAGAGTGAGAACCAAGAGAACCAGAAAAGAACCAAATGTAGTGAGGTACTGCAGCACCCACACAGAACACATAGAACCCACATACTACACCAATACAGCTGATTCAGCTTCACACATTATGTACATGGAGGTTTACACCCCTGCATGTGGAATCTCTCTGAAAGCTGTATGTATTAAACTGTCTGCAGGGTGGAGGAGCTGATGGAGGAGCTGATGGTGTTGTTTACACTCAGGTGAACATCATGAGCAGAGGACAGACCCGTCTAAAGAAGAACAGAGTGGGGCGCTCTGATATCTGTACATACTCTGAGGTCGTACATGATCAGACGTAGACCTGCAGTCAGGGATCTCTATTAACATAATCCTGATCTGATGTTATTAATAAGTAGCGAGGGGTTCGAATACTGACTGAGTGACATTTGAAAAGTCTTTGTATTAAACTGATCATGTGCTCATCATTTGGGAGGAGTCATTGTGTGTTCATTAAACAGATCTTCTTAAACACTTGGCTGACCATCTCCATTCTGTTACCCCTCAGAGTATAGAGGACTCTTCTTCACAGTGCTGAAATTGTCTAACAGCTTGTCCTGGATGATCCACATGTACTGTATATCCGAAGATTCAAACAAGGTCATATATACCATTAATGCATGTACAATATTTGAACAAAAGTATTGGGACACTTGACTGAGTTCAGGTGTATTAAACTGAGCACCTAGCCATGCAGTCTGGCTTTACAGACATCCCTACAACAATGGGATGTTCTAAAGAGCTCACTGAACCCCAGTGTCCTGCTGTAATAAGATGCCATTGTTGCCAATTTGTGAAATTCCTTCCATACTAGATATTCCATGATCAGCTGGGAGTGGTGCTATTGTGGAAAGGTTTAGGAACCACAGCAGCTCAGCCACAAAGTGTCAGACCAGACAGAGCATTCCTATCTCGATCATTTACAGTTCAGATTGCATTTCTATTAACTCCTTCCCAAAGCCTCTGTGTTTATGAGGACTGCAGCTTGTCTGGGGTGTATGAAAGGATGGAGATGAAGAGATAGTGGAGTTAATAATGTAACCAGCCACATGTATAATATCTCCACCCACTGCTGCTTCACCGTCCCACATGCTGCACAGCTCTCCATCCCTGAAAACGAGGTGTGGATCTAGACCTTACATCTGTGCTCCAGCGTCCTACATGATAAACAAGCACCTGTGCAACTCTGTCCCACCTGAAACTGGCTTAGAAGTCTTCAGCACAGAATCTTCAGCACCATGGACAGTACAAGCAGACAGCCAGCACTCTTTGACTTCCACCAGACTCTGGGTTTGCCAGGAGAACGGTACTTGTCTGACTGCACTGTGCTGAGTGTAAGGTTTGGTGGAGGTGGGAATATGATGGTGTGGTTGTTGTTCAGGAGTTTAGCTCCACCCCTTAGTTCCAGTGAAAGGAACTCTTAATGCCTCAGCAGACCAAGAGATTGTAGACATGGAGACGCCTGGTTCCCATCACCACCACTGTAAAGAACAATCTCACCAGAACCCCACTCCCAGTCATCTTAAATACTCAACCATGCAGGTATACCAGTGGACACGATCATTACAGGTGGTTGTGATAGACAGGCAGGTCAGTGTTCTGCACATACTCTCTCTCACATACATATGCAGGATCAGATTAAACCCTAATGGAAGCTTTGGTTGAGATTTCCACTCATGCAGGTGCAGAAAACCCCCTACCATTGTTCACCCTGAAACCAAATACAGGTGGTGAAGAACAGGGGTGGAGCTTGCTCCCTGGACCACAGACCGGTGCTGGGAAGAGGGTGGAGGAGAACTTTGGAACGTTGGCACCAAGTTGGAAGTTACTGTATTTCTCACCTAGTTACAGTGCTCTATATTTCTCTGGCTCTTTGGACCTCCAGTGTGGGCAAACATCTGGGCAAGGATGCTTAGGGAGCATCTTAGTCAGTATCAGATTTGTGAGATTCCGTTTTTTGGATCTCCGGATCACTGATTGCTAGAGTCCCAGGGCTGTGGAGTTTGGCTTCCTCGTGGATTTCTAGAGTCACCTGTTACCTGTATTCCTCTCTCCAGGGGCTTTATTAATGAGGTCCCATGTGATTAGTCAACACTGACCTGAATCAGAAGCTGTGCACCCCTTCTGCTTACTAAAGCGGTCTGTGAGTCCACTGTGTTTTACTTGTGTCCTGTATTGTCCCCTATAAGTGGACAGTGTACAGCAGGTCAATGATGCTTGTTTGGGCTCCAGGTAGGACTCATATCCGCTGGACTGAAAATGATTTTTTCTGATGTGGTGGTGGTGTGTTAGTGTGTGTTGTGCTGGTCTGAGTGGACCAGACACAGCAGTGCTGCTGAACTGAGAACCATCCACCAACCAAAACTAGCCCAACAGTGTCCTGTGGGTGGCGTCCTGTGGGCAGCGTCCAACAATGCACTGTGCAGCAGCAGATGAGCTATCGTCTCTGACTGTCTATCTACAATGTGGACCAGCAAGGTAGGAGTGTCTAATAGAGTGGACAGTGAGTGGACACAGTATCTAAATACTCCAGCAGCACTGCTGTGTCTGATCCACTCACACCAGCACCACGTCAGTGTAACTGCAGTGCTGCTGGAGCGGGGAATATGGTAGAACGTGTGGATGTTAATGACCTGTCCGTGTTCAATAAAGACCACTGGTTTGAAAGCATGGTGCTTCCTGCGTCTCCTTCCTTTCTCGCTACAGTGTGTTATCTGTGTGGAGATCAGTTTAACCCTGCACTGACAGAAAAGCAGTCTCTGAAATACGCCCTCTCTTCCTCTCAGAGCTGTGGGGGTGGAACCCTCTGAGATTAAGATCAGCAAACATCAGCACCTCTAGAACAAGATGCCCAAATACAGAAAGAAGGGCCCTGCCGGGTGCTCGCTCTGCGTTTCCTGTTTGTGTGCACTTGATGCTTGAGAGCCTTCATCTTTGATGTGGTGCGTGGGTGGGCTGCAGAGGAGCTTCAAACACTCCCATCTCAGGCCTTGCCTATACTGTCCAGACTTGAACAGGTGTATGTGCATATGTTGTAGGGTCAGCCCATGCCTTCAGCTCCCAGAAGAGGGCCTGGGCAGCACAGTGGAAGAGTTGGGGGTCCATCTTATGGCCAGTTTTCCAGCGGAGATGGACCCTGTTCCTGGGCTACTCAGGAATGTGAGTGAGGATATGGGGTCAGCTCATGCTGCCAGCCCCCTGAAAGACCCTTCAGTACTTCCCAGCACCCTCCACTGAGTCACTTCTGTTTTATACCTCTGTCTCTGATTCCAAAACTCAGACCGCTGTTTCTGATGATACCGAGGGGGCACTTCTCTCAGAGGTGGACATTTTCATCAGGGGCAAGCAACAAAGCAAGGCACAAGGAGTTTTTTCCAGACAGTTACCATTTATTGGTTGAATGTAGTATATTTACATACACTGTGCATTTATATAATGTATATGGTATATACACTGTGTATTCATATAATGTCTATGGTATATACACTGTGTATATGTGGGTATATATATGATTCCTTATGGGTGCAACTATTTTTACAGCTGTTCTTTTGATGAGTGTATGATTAATGAGATTTAGTTAATGACTGTGACCCTAGAACTCCTCAGTGTTCAGAACATCCTCTTCACCCATTCTAACATTGGTCAAATATAACTTTAGTGTATGTACAGAAGTCCGAGCTCTCCGCCCTCTTCTTCTTCTTCAGCTGTTTCTGTCCTTTGCTCGGGAGGTCCAACGAAGCATAGCAAACATCGTCTCCTCCAACCTGTGGCTGGATAAAAGCACACTGTACTGTCCCCATGTTTGTTTTACAGGGAATCAGGCTCTAAGTGTGTAGAACTAGCTGTTGCTCTATAATCAGTTTCTGTTTAAAGGTTAAGAGCTGTTAGTGAAGCAGTCAGGACGGGTTGGCATCACAGGGACTAGCATAATGTATTTGCACAATGCATGCTGGGTATCACAGTGAGGGACTATTATATGAAAGGCCGTTAGAGCCTCGTCCTGCAGTTCACTCCACAGCCATGCAGAAACTCATCAGTGAAGCATTCACAGAGCATGAGAGACATTAGCCTACCAGCAGCGTGTGTGCATGTCACAGTACCTTGTCCCTGTTTCTACTTCTCGGCCTCTCACGCTCTCCCACATCGTCTCTTTGCTCCACGGTCACTGAAACAACATTTAGATACAGATCATGAAAGAGTACAAGTTTCTAGTGTTCCCAGACTGTAGTCCATCATGGACCCCCCACAGGACCCCCACAGAGCATGTAGTATGTGGGTGGTGGATCATTCTCAGAAATTGCAATGACATTTTGGTGGACCATGGTGGTGGTGTCAGACACAGTTAGTGTGTGGGTGTGCTGGTGTATCAGGACTACATGCAGTGGTTCCTGGACACCCCTCAGTGTCACTGCTGGACTGAGAATCGTCCACCATCCACAGACTAGAAGGATGACCAACACTGCACTGTGCAGCAAGCATCTCTCATGAGCTGATCGTCTCTGACTCTACATCTACAAGGTGGAGCGGCAAGGTAGGAGTGTCCAGTGAGTACCTTTAGTTCTGCTTCTGTAGATGCAGTACACACAGGTGGAGGAGACGACTGAGGAGAGGAGAACACACACAGGACACACACTGACCAGCAGCTTCCAGCAGACACTACAGTCTGATACAGGAGGGGTGGAGGGGGTCTGGTGGATGGTGGGGGTCTGGTGGGTTGAGCGGGTATGGGATGTCATGTCTACAATAAGAGAAAGCCAGTCGGAATGAGAAACACCGATGGGTGCATGTTTGGACTCAGAATGATCAGAATGAGGGTCCTTACCATGGAAAGAGAGTCGAGTGGTCCTGTTTCCATAATAGCAAACATCTTCCCAGGAACAAGCTCGAGCTCCATCTCCGGAAGATCTCTTCTTCTGTAGAGCACAGAAGTACAAGCCAAGGTCTGACTCATTAACATTCTTCACCAGCAGATAAGTGGTTTGGTGGAAGACATTCGACATAATGGAGTAGCGTGGATGGGATCCTTCCAGCAACACCATGTGCTCATGTGAGGAGTTCCTAAACCAAACAGTGTCAAATCCGTAATTCCAAACACAGTCACTGTAGAGAACGACATCGTCTCCCGGTCTGACTCTCATCTCCACGTCTGCTCCAGAGATCCTGGTGAACCAAACACCTGCAACAGACCAACTCGTCCATTTAAACTCACGTACCTACATGTTCTTCAACCGAAGGCCATAACAGCTGAGCTACACTTCTCTTTGTCTATGAAGTGAATGAATCCCAGCTGTTCTGATGGTGACCAGATGTTGGAAGATCCACCACAGTACAGAAGTAACTGTAGAACAGTTCAAGTTCACTTACATATGAGAGTGATGAGAGCGGCTCTTGATCTCTCCATTTCAGAGACTGGTGTCAGGGGGCTGATGATGGTGAGGGTGTTTGAAGCGGATGTCTGTGCTGAGATCTGATTGGTCCACGTCAGTGGAACATTTCTATTTTTGATTATGGCCCACCGTGTAGCAGTTAGTCTTCATGTTCAGGCAGCTCACCAATGAGAGACGTGGAAAATAACCTCACACGTGATGAAACAATAGATATCACTCGGTGGAGGTGTAGGTTTGGCTGAAAGCCCAACACATGTCCAACAAAGAAGACACTGGTAATCCACAATCAGGGACTTTTATTAGATCGTCAGTGAAGCTTTTTTTTCATGTTTGAGACTAAAGTCCATCAGCACTCTTTCAGAGATCACCTAACACAGGTGGCTCAACTCATTAAAGTAGGGAGGTCACTAAACACTTCACGCTTCTGAGGCTGCATCTTTAAATGCAACCCACCTAGCATGTTGGCACCGACACACTTGGTGGTACTACCAAGATGGTATCATTTTGCTCTCAGTTCACACTGCTGGAGCCAAGTTGCTCTCATTAAGGGCCGTGTGAGCACCTGAGCCAAACAGGAAAGAGAACTCACAACTCTGTCACTGCCCTGTCTCCACAACTCAGCCCCCCAGAATGAAGACTAGTGCAGTGCATAGTGCAGTGGCCTCACTGTGGACAGGACGCCCTCCTCCTGTGGGTACTGCCATGCACTCATCATATTCTGTCTTTGCTGACACCCTTCTGCCATCTCTCACAGCCATTATTGGCCTGGGACATCCCCCAACACCTCCCCCCATCACCAAGACCAAGCATGGAAAGAGAGTTCATGAGAGCAGGAATCTGAGTTTGGTAAGGAAAGACATCCGCAGGGGTCAAACCAGGACAGGCAAAGGGTAGGCGTTTCTTTCCTGAGGGGTCGTGATGGGAGAGTTTGTGACCTTGGCATAGCTTTGGAAGCTCTGAAGGAACAGTTCAAGGCCTTCTTGGAGCAGTTATGGAGTGAATGAGTGAGGAGGTCCCCTGCCCCTGGACAGGTTGGGGACCACTGAACATTTACTTTTATAGGGGCCCATACCCACAAAGTCTAACCAGGCTCTGCTGCCTGTCAGTAAAAGTAGCATGAGCACCTGAGTTGAGAGGAAAAGAGAGAGCTAGTGCCTGCACCTCCCCATAACCACCCCTGCTCTGCAGCCCACCCACCATGATCAAATGACAGGCATCTTGTTGCCATCTTCCATGACCATCTTCCATGACTGTCATCGTCCTCTTGTCATCTCCTAGTGTCTCGTAGGGCTGAGGTGAAACCTCTTAAGGGTGTTGCTGTTTTCTCTTGCTATCACTAGCCCTTACCAGCATTGGGATCAAGCATCGCCACCTCCTACATCTGTTGTCAGTGTTCAAGAGATAGTTGCCTGACAGTCTTGCAGCCAGCATCCCTCAGGTTTGAGGTGAACTTGGGTGCAATACTAGTGTTGGCCACTAGGCATTAGCAGTGAGCTAGAATGTTCAGTTGTAGCAGATAAAAGAAGAAGAACAGAGCAAGACAAACTAACTTTTATACCTCTCATACAAAGTCCAGGATTGGGAAAGCTCCTGGTTTACCCATTCTCTGTGTAAGTAAATGCCAGATTGAGATAATTGAGGTAAAGTGATAAGAGATTTGGGAATGAATGCCTAAAGGCCTGTGTTGAGTAAGTTATGTTACTGAGTGTGGGCCTTGTCTCTGTACTTCAGAAAGGCTGTTCAGGTATGCCTTTGGAACTTCCCATCTGGTATCCAGTGAGCATTTGTGGACCAACTGTGGAGACAAGACCCACAGAGGAACTACTGGGTGCACAGTTTGTTAGCCCTGGATCAACCATAGGAAACAACCAACCACAAGCACTACAGCACAGTCATCGTACCATCTGCTACTTGGATCTTTACTGCAACCTCATCCAAGTACAGACAAGTAAGGCTGATCTAATGTAATCTAGACCGGTTTGGGCTGGAGACTATGTGTATGGACTTTGCCTCTGTGTACCTAGAGACTGAGGGCGTGTTCGCCTATGGTGTGGGTTTGGAGATGGGTCTTTTTTGCGAGGTATAAAACCTGCTAGCTGTGAGCGGTAAATCAGTACCCTGTTAGTGATTGTGTGAGGAGATATACCGGCTCTGTTACAGTCTGGTCCCGATACATGTTTCTGGCTCATGTTTCAAGGTCATACCTATGTCTAGCCCCCGTATCTGCTGCTGTTAAAGAAAGACCCTCAATCACACAGCTTTATGTATGTCTGGTTTTAAGCTGCAATGGGAAGTCCACATGAAACTGGCCCCTTCTAACTACTCAAATGATGAAACCTGGCCACTTTATTAGATACACTACACCGTGGAGATGATACTGACCATTGAAAAACAGGGTAACAAAGTGCACACAGAAACTTCAGCGATCTCCTGTATGGTAAGTGGAGCCGAAAGAATGGGCAATGGGTGCAGAAACAAGGTGGTGTACCTAATGAAGTGACAGGTAGGTGTACGTGACCACTCGATATGGCCTTTAAATGACACATTTAGGCTCATCTGGTGGTTAATATGGTAAAAGAGGTTAGTACCCTTGTGTACTAGACTGTAGTGGCCTGAGTTAACCCTGCTACAGCTCTTCTGTTCCTGCATGTTCATGAGTTTCAGGCTGGAGGTTGTGTGTGTATATGTGAGAGTAGCTGGGGGAGTGAACCTTCACACGTTTTTGTTTGTGATGCTACAAGCAGCCACCGCATTTGTCATTATAGTTCAAACTGAGCATGACTGTGCATGTGAGTGAGTGCATGCATGGTTGGGTACATTAACCAGAACAGTGACCTGATTGATACTTTCACATTCAGATCTATTCAGACTTAACATCAGTGTTGCCCAACCCAGTGTTCCTTAACCCTGGTTCTGGAGGCTCTACCCTGCACCTGAAAGATCCAAACTGAACTGGGTAACACTGCAGAGGAGGTCAGGGCATCTGAGCAGGGCTGTGTTAGTGCAGGCCTGGGTGTTGAAATGAGCAGGAGGTGTGTCTTGTGTTGTGGCTTTCTCAGAAACTGAGGGGAGTTCCTGTTTATCGCTGTGTAGATGCTCGTCACCTCTAACCACAGATGTTTGCATGGCAGTGTGTGCTGCAGAAGGCTAAGGGCTGTTTGAACTATGATTGAGTACTGTTGTTTTATATTCTTTATCATTCCCTAAAGTTCTAACCTCAATCTACATCAGATCCTAGGTCAGTTTGAGCACTGCCTCCCAATCCAGAACAGATCTAAGGTCAGTCTTTAAATACAGCCAGTGAACAGTTGCAAGGTCTCATTGTTGGGTTTCCTGTTTCAGCATTGCTTTCGAGCTCTAAGAGTGGGGGAGGAGAACCAGAAAGTCATTGTGCTACCAGTTGCTTTGTGTACACTCCTTTACTCAAGTCAGCCAAAATAAACTTCACAGTGTCAAAGTCCCTAAGCCCTGCCATGTTGGGTGCCAGTCTAGGTTAGTGGGTGCAGTGGTCGCTGGACTGGCAGCTGGCTCAGGGATAGTGTTCTCCAGGCTCCCTGCTGGATCTTTGTGTATCAGTAGTGTGGTAGGCCACCCTCAGGGATTTCTCTGCCCAGTCAAATACAGGCACCCTGTATAAGGTTTCTTGCAAGGTGTACCTAATGAAGTGACAGGTGGGTGTATGTGACCGATCAATATGGTCTTTATATTACACATTTAGCCTCATGTGCTGCTTAATTTTCCAGAATACGATAAAAAGATTAGTATCCTTGTGTACTAGGCTTTAGTTGCCAGACTGTGTGTGTGTATGTGAGAGTAGCTGGGGGAGTGAACCTTCACACATTTTTGTTTGTGATGCTACAACCACAGCATTTGCCGTTATTGTTCAAACTGAGCATGGCTGTGCATGTGAGTGAGTGGGTCGGTGCATGCAGGTTTGGCTGCACCAACCAAAACAGTGACCTGTTGTATACTGTCGTATTCAGATCTATTCAGACGTGACAGTACCCTTAATGTCATCACTTGGCCGATTAGCCTGGCTCAGTGTTCCTTGACCCAGATACTCACATGCCTGTTGGTCAGTGTTTCTCAGCCCCAGTCCTGGAGACCTCCAGCCCTGCAACTGAAGGGCATGGTGCCTCCAGGACCAGGGCTGAGAAACACTGACCAATAGACAGGTGATTAAAGACTGTGTCTATTTGTCATATGTGTCCTCATGAACTCATTAGGCCTGGTGTGGCAACTTCTACGACCTTCAGTACGCTGTTAAAGGGTCCTCCAGTCAACTGAAAGATCCAAACTGAACTGGGTAACACTGGAGGTCAGGACGTCTGAGCAGGGCTGTGTTAGTGCAGGCCTGGGTGTTGAAATGAGCAGGAGGTGTGTCTTGTGTTGTGGCTTTCTCAGACACTGAGAGGAGTTCCTGTTTGTCGCTGTATAGATGCTGGTCACCTCTAACCACAGATGTTTCCATGGCTGTGTGTGCTGCAGAAGGCTAAGGGCTGTTTGAACTATGATTAAGTACTGTTGTTTTATATTCTTTATCATTCCCTAAAGTTCTAAACTCAATCAACACCAGATCCTAGGTCAGTTTCAGCACTGCCACCCAATCCAGAACAGAAGTAGAGTCAGTCATTAGAGGGTCAGTGAACAGCGATCTGAGCTGCAGGGTCTCATTGTGGGTTTCCTGTCTCTGTCTGCTCTCAGAGTGGGGGAGGAGACCTGCATGTCATTGTACTACCAGTCACTTTGTATACACACCTTTACTCAAGTCACAATGTCAACATCCCTAAGCATTACCACTTTGGGAGCCAGTGCTAATTAATGGTTGGGCTGGCAGCTGCTGGGCTGGAAGCTGTCTCGGGGACAGTGTTGTTCCTGCTCCCTGCTGGCTCTTTATGTGGCAGTGGTGTAGTAGGCCAGCCTCAGTGATTTCTCTTCCCAGTCAGGACATTGGATGGTGGAATCAAGTGTCTGCTGATGATTCCTCAGTTTCTAGCTTGGTGCAGTTAATAAGAGGATTAAAAAAGCATTATGATGCACTGAAGAATTCCTCTACCTGCTGTTACCCTGCTGATTGAAATGACAGCTCCTAGAAATGAGCTATATAACTAAAATTAGTCATCAGACAGTTTAAATCTGAAAGTGATTTTAGCAGATCTTTGGCCTCTGTAACATTTATAGATCTCTCTTTTGAATGTTTGACCCCCATCATGGTTGTTACCAACATCAGGCCAATGTTAGCCCCTCTGAAAGTAGTGATCTGATGTGTGCTTGCTACGGGTTTCCTGTTTGTGCACACTTCGATGGGTGTGAGCTTTCATCTTTGAGGTTGTGCGTGGGTGGACAGCAGCAAATCTTCAAACGTCGCTCTTTACAGTCTTACAAAAACCAGCTACCTTTACATTACAGTACAGACTTCCGTGTGTGTGCGTGTGCGTGTGTGTGTGTGTGTGTGTGTGGGTGCAGCTGCATCATGTAGTTATTGCTATGTGAAGCAACACTGCTGCACATGGAACTGTGCAGGATCCATGTCCAGTTGAATCCAGGCTAGTCTAAAATGCCATGTTGCACAGTGAAACACCCACACACTAGAGGGCAGTGAGTAGACTTCCCTTCAGCGGTGGGCAGCCCGATCCACAGTGCTAGGGAGCAGTTGGTGGGAGATAGATGCCTTGCTCAAGAGCATTTAAGTCGTGTTCTTCGGTTTTACAGGTGTTTAACATTTCTAGGTGTTGAAGGGTCAGTGAGTGCTGCCTGTCTGTACTGTCCATGGTGCTGAAACTCCTGCTCATCTATTGTTTCTCTAGCTCCTTCACACTCGACACCCAGGACATTATCAGGGTACTACCACTACACCACTACTGACCAGGGTAGCATCACTCACACTGGTGTTAGTGGTGGTGTCCAGCCTGTGGATCCAGTGTGACCAGGTTGTATCCTGAAAGTAGTACAGGTTTAGCTTCAGATGTCCTTATCAGGTTAAAGAAACACAGCACAGCAGTGTGTAAAGTGTTACCATTTATTACATGCAGCATATTTACATTACAGGATATTATACATGTATCATCCGATATACGTCCCTTCAGATTATAGACCCTCCTCAGCTGCTCTATATATGATCAGTTTTAACCTCAGAATATGTGCTGAACTCTGAGCACTCAACTCCTTTCTTCTTTAGACGCCGCTCTCCTCTGCCTGGGAGGTCCAACGAAGCATAGCACACATCATCTCCTCCAACCTGCAGACATTAAACAGCATATTAATATCCAGCTACAGGCCTGAATTTAAGACCCCCAAAAGGAGAAGGAGCTGGATTCTACAGTCACACAGAGACTCCCCAATAAAACATCAGTGCTCCATCAGAGATGATGACCTACCAGTTAGCTGTGTGATGCAGTACCTTGTCATGTTTTCTACTTGCTGGGTTCCTTGTAGTCTCACAGGAACGCACTGCTGACTCACGCTGCTTCCCCACTGCCAGTGAAATATATCAGGAATCAATATGTAAACTGATCAATGGTCAGATCTATATACACCACAGGAATGTCCAATATATCCAGTATTTCTAAATTTGGGTGGAGGCAGGTACTAATGATATGCATGTCAATCATCTACAGCCTAGTCTGCTACATCTGTCCTGCCTGTGGTCCTAATAATCAGGGAAAGTTCACTGTTAGCCCAGTTGGCTAGTTCAGTCTAAGTGGGGGTTCCCGGTTCAGGTGACTCGAACACTGCTTGGAAGTCTCATGTCACATCGGAAACTGACGTCTGATTGGACACGGTGGTCATCTATGGGTTCTTTAGCAATGAGCTGGTTCTATATAGCACTGTGAACACTATGAAGAACCCTAACTGGGGTAGAACAGTGTTTCTCACCCTGGTCCTGGAGGCACCCAGGAGTAGTCACTAGTCCCAAACCCACTAGTTTAATATCATAACTATAGCAGAACACTGTTTGGTGCTATACAGAACCGTTCTCAAAAGAAGATCTATATGGAACCATCTTGGCTATAGCAGAGCTGGGCCCACCCCAGTTTTTACAAAAGAGTTTTTAAAAAAGATGGTTCTTTAGCAAAGAGAATGACATGTTTAAAGGGTTCTCCGCATCGTGAAAGGGTTCTTCGCCTTGAGGGAGAATTTGCTGTAGATGGTTCTATATGGATCCTTTTTCAAAGGGTACTATTCCTACGAGTTTGACATTATAACTATAGCATAACCTCTTATGCTATAGTGCTGCTATATAGAACCCCTCTCAAAAAAGAAAATCAATATTCTCGATCAATCTGAAGAACCTTTTCATGATACGTGTAATCATGCACTCTTGAATCATACAAGTGCTTCTTTAAATGATTGTGGTTCTATATAGAACCATTTTCCTTGTTAAAGAACCATATGTTCCAGGTGTGTGGGCTGATCCCACCTCCTATGGCCAATGTGCTTCACTATTCAAGGTCTACTTCTCGTCGTATGTGGAACACACTGAGCATGTAAAGAGAACCTACCTTTAATTCTGGTTCTGTAGATCCAGTACACACAGGTGGAGGAGAGGAGAACACACACAGGACACACACTGACCAGCAGTTTCCAGCAGACACTACAGTCTGATACAGGAGGGGTGGAGGGGGTCTGGGGTTTGGAGCCTACCAACAAAGAATAGAACTAAGAGGTTCTGGTGGGTGCAGATCCAGAACTGAAACACTAATGACTCATTAAGTCACAGGCTATGAAGACGTTAGCGTTAAATAGAACCAGAGTGACCTTACCGTGGAAAGAGAGTCGGATGGTCCTGCTTCCATACAGACAGACATCCTCCCCGGAACAAGCTCGAGCTTTATCTCTGGTGGGTTGTATTTTCATTAGAGCGCAGTAGTACAGGCCCAGATCTGATTCACTCACGTTCCTCACCAGGAGATCGCTGGTTTTGCTGAAGAGACTGTGTACAGTAGAGTAACGTGGATGAGCCTCTTTGTGGATAACCATGTGCTCATGTGAGGAGTTCCTAAACCAAACCGTGCTAAATTCACTCTTCCAGTTACAATCACAGGAGAGAACGGCATTGTCTCCTGGTCTGACCTTCACCTCCACATCTTCTCCAGAGATCATGGAGAACCAAACACCTGCAGCACACCAACCACACCTTAGACTGAACAAAGAAGAGGGTGCAGATCCCACATACCTTTACAAGCCGTTTTAGGTTTTCTTAAACAGGTCTGATGGTAACCAGACTGAAGGATCCACCATAGACTAAAGACACAGTCTACTTACACATGAGAGTGATGACTCCTGACTTCTCCATCTCAGACTGGTGCTGGGCGACTGATGAGAGTGAAGGTCTTTGAAGCGGATGTGAGTGCTGAAATCTGATTGGTCCACGTCAGTGGAAATGTTCTATTTTCGATTACGTCTCACCGCATGGTGGCTAATCTTAATGCTCAGACAACAAACCAATGAGAGATGGGCAAACTAAGCTCACACTTCCTGATTGGCCACTTCTTAGGAGGGTGGTTCTTGAGTTGATCAAACAAGGGAGTTCATGCTGTGGTTGTGCAGGTGTTGGCTAAGAGATGGCTTATAAAGAGGACATGTTTAATTTAGAAGATAATTTTATTGAGCCGTGAGTTGAACCCAGAGTGTTTACAATTTAATCCTGATCAAAGAGCATAACTCAACTCAGCAAAGCAAAGCAAGTCCCTAAACACATTGAAGTGATACTAGGAAACTTCCTAAGTGAATGTAGGGAGGATGTCACTCGGGAGGGATGTACTCTGTATGGAAAAGTATTGGGGCACCTGCATTGTAGATTCATTGGCCTTTATATTGAGTTGTCCCGTATTTTTGCAGCTAAAACAGTTTTCAATTATCTGGGAAGGTTTCCTTCAAGATGCCGGAGTGCCTGTGGGAATTTTTCATCACCGTCATCATTGCTTTTATCTATACAGGGCCTTTTCCATGCTCAAGGCTACTTTACAATTGAACAATGTACCAAGATAACAAGATGAGTCATCAGTCCAGTGATTCCCCAGACTCTGTTAAAGAGTCATTTAGAGATTCTAGAAGAGTTCTTGCTGCATGGAAGATCTCACTCCCTGACTACTATCTGTCAAACAGGCAGAAGCCCTAAAGGCTGGGAATGCCCTTAGCCACAAGGGGGCAATGATTTCATTTAACTAAGCCCCTTCAGTTCATGCAGCTGACACCAGTCTAGGCAGTAATGTAGCTGCAATGCAGCTGCACAGTTCAGGCTTTCTCAAAGCAGCAATTCATTGTCACTGAAGCAGCAATAGCTGTGATGTGGCATCATTTGAAGTCGAGACCAGGAAGCCTCTGAGCCCCAGGAGAAAGCGTGATTGACACCGATGTTGTACGAGAGGCCCCCTTGGCACCTCAGTTGTAGTTTAACCTAAAGTTGTTGGATGGGGTTGAGGCCAGGGCTCTGTGTGGGCCAGTCAAGTTCTTCTATGGACCTTTCTTTGTTCACTGGGAGACAGTCATGCTTTATCATTGTCCTAACTCTGAGATGAGTGATCAGTTCAGCACCTTCATATAACACAGAACAGATCTGAGATCAGCCAGTAAAGAGAGCTGGTGAACAGGGGTCTGATATGACCTAAACTGTAGGCTCTCATTGTGGGTTTCCTGTTCAAGCATGGGCTTCTTACTTTCAGTGTGGGGGAGGAGCACCATATCATTGCTCATTGTAGGTGAAGTAGCTTTACTCCCCCTATCAGCTGAAGGGCTTCTTGTATCACATGTCTAATCAACTAATGAACTTCATAAAACCTTAGAAATCCTTCGTCCACCTCTCTGAGATCTGACTTGGAAATGATGACAAGAGACCCCAGCTCTAATTATCAGTCACTGTGCCATGTTCTTAAACACTCCTGCTGACTTTTCTCTTTTGTGGCCCTGCTGGGGGAAGGGCTGATGAGCGGGGAAGCAGATGGCCTATACAAGACGGACGGCAACCCCACCTCTCAACTGCCACTCTTTGTCCATGCAGGTTTTAGAGCCGAGTGTAGCTGAAGTTTTAAGGGGGCCTGAAATCAACAGAAGGTCTCCATGACTTACCATTCTGGGTTGGCCACCATAGCACCTACATGATAGATGAACTTGCAGCTGCTTGGGAAGATTTCCTGTTTGTGCCTCTTTGATGCTTGAAAGCTTTCTGGCTTGAGGTTGTGTGAGTGGGTGGGGTGCTTCTTCACCCATTCTTGTAAACAACCACATTTCCAACCAGTGTCTCAGTGGGTGTATTGGCCAGTGCAGAGACCTGTTTGATTCATGCCAGTCCCAATTTCATCATGGTATATCGTTTTCCAGTCATCTCATGACAACATCTAATAGCGGCTGATCTCCAGGGACAAGTCTTCTGTACGGATTGGACAGTGGACCCACTGCAGGTCTCCATGGGCAAAATCTTTACCGTAGCAGGCGTCATCACTTCTCTAACCAGTTGCAGGTGTGATATGCAGGCTTCAGTGTTGTAGCAAGCAAACATCAGAACAGTGAGCAAACCCTCTGTGAACTTGGGTATGTCCAGGGCAAAGGGTAGAAATTCACACTGTGGTCATCTAGTAGTAAGGCTTTATTCTTGGCAATGGTGCAGCTAAAATACCCAGCCAGGTTGCCTCACACCTGGGCCTCAGAATTCCTTTCATGGCTGCAATGCCCCCTTCAATGCCAAGTCATGTCAATTTAATGCCAAGGTGCATTTGGACCAATTTGATGTTATGAGAATGAATGGATGTTAATCCATGCAGCCAATTCCAATAAACTGGAAAGACTTTCCAAAGGAACAGATTCTGCTTTGCCTAAAAAGGGAGATGGGAGAGAGATGTTATAGATGACTCAGGTATTTAATTATTAATAACTATAAAGTAAATCTGTCCATACAGATCTTTCAATATGCACTAGAGGTACTACCTTACATGAGCTGTGAGACATACCAACTGGATTCAGTAAAGGCACTGCAAAAAGATCATAGTTGATGGTGGATAGTTGGAAGAGCCAGGAAGGAAGTATTTTCCCTCAGCACTAAGGTTTTCTGAGCTTCTCAACCATAACCATATCACACATTGGACTCTCTTCAGGAATATGGGTACACTAAGAATCTCTTTGTCCTCATGAGGAGCCTCTACACTGATCACCAAGCCACAGTCCTAACAGAAAGTGAAGAAACACACTGGTTCAGCAGGACTGCCCACCATCCCCATATCAGTTTACCCTGAGTGTTGAGCATAGAGCAGGGAGGCATGTTGGTGCATTGTGTAGTCCTGTTGTCTCACAGCAGGAGAAGGGGTTTGATCTGGGTCTGGGTTTGATTCCGGGCTGGGGCATCCAGGGTTTGTGTGGACATTGCTTGTTTTCGCTGTATCTGTGTGGGTTTCCTCCTGGTGCTCTGGTTTCCTCTTACAATACAGAGACATGCAATCAGATGAACTGGAGATGCTAATTTGCCCCTGGTGTGTATTTGTGTGTCTGCCCTGTGACCCATTAGTGGCCTGTCCAACATGTCTCCTGCCTTCCACCCAATAAGTGCTGGGATGGGTCCATCACACCCAGCAAACCCCAGAAGGTGTGTCACTAAGAAGGACCCCTGAAAGATCCAGGTTGTCGCCTGAATTAAATCATGAATGACCTTTTTATAAACCATCTTCTCTTTTGTTCCAGAGATCCTGGAGAGCAGAACACCTGTAAGACAGTAGTCACACTTTACACAAAGACAGACCAGCAGATCTGATGTACTGTTACAGAACAGGCTCATGTGTGTGTGCTCTTACCAGAAAACCAGACTAGTGATCTCATTTCCCCATATAACTAGATGACTCGGTAAAAGATGGAGCTAAAGCTGTTAAAATGAACACATGAGCTCAAGTTTACTTACTCATGAGAGTGATGAGAGAGACTCTGTCTCCTCAGAGGCTGGAGGCTGGGGGTGGCTGAAGATGCTGAGGGTTACTGAAGTCTGAGTTGAAATCTGATCCCCATGGCCTACGTCAGTGTAGCTTTTCTAGCTTTGTGTACAGCGTAGTGGTTTTTCTTGATAAGCCAACCCACCAAAGAGAGACACTGCTTCCTAATTGGTCCGTTCTAGAGTGGGTGTGATTAACCTGATTTTACTGCTTTTTTTCTTTTATTCTTTTTTTCACATTTCCTGTGACCTTAAAGGAGGGCTCACACAGCGTTCTGAGTGATGCCACCACTTCACAGTTCCTTGGAACAATATGTTTAGAGATTTGCGAGTGTGATTAACTCTGGTCTAAAGAATCATCACACTGTGTTGGTTCTCTCCTGATCGAGGAGTTCTGTCTAGAACCTTTACTATGATGTGGAAGTCAGCTTAAATGCGTTCTTTAGGAAATCTGAAAGGTTTTTAGGGAGACTACAGAGGTTATCCTATGTACCCCTATATTTTTAAGGCTTTAGTCAGGTAATAGCCAAGAAAGAAAACAAGAACCCAAAAGATGAGCTAGTTATTGATCTGCTGAGTATGATGTTTCAAGGGAGGTAAATCAGTGGACTGCTCAGGAATCCAGCCGTATGGGTCTACTGTTAGACACATGTGCCTTACATGGGACAAAGAAGCTTTGCTTTAAGTGTTTGTGTGATCAGCCAAATGATGCAGCTTAACATAAGTAAGCCATTGGGTTTCCTGAGCTGAGCTTTGTGTGACCTTGTATGACTATAGGCCAGTCTCAGTTACTGACAGTGTGGTTTGAGCTGCAGGGCCTCATTGTGGGTTTCCTGTTTCTGCATGTCTGAGCTGCTGCTGAGCTCTCAAAGGCACACTTCTATCTGATCTTACACTCAGCAACTGTTCCACTCTCAACTGAGCATGTATGTTTGAGTTTGTTATTGGATGCATCAGCCAACACACTGACCTGCTTGTTGCTGCTTTGTTGTTGTTGTTGTTGTTGTTATTATTATTATTATTATTATTATTATTATTATTATTATTATTATTTTTATGTGAGCCCATTGCTCGCATTCAAATACATTCAAGATTTAGGGAACTGGTCCAAGAGAACTGTCTAAAGAAGAGCTAGCAATGGCCTTCATGGGTTCTGATCTGTGTGTGGTGAACTGAGCTGGAGGATGTCGGTGTGTATGTGCGTCTGTGTGTTATGGCTTTCTCAGAAACTGAAAGTATTGTCTGTTTGTCTCGGTACCTTTAACAGGCAGACGTTACTAACCACAGATGTTTCCATGGCTGTGTGAGTCTGTGTGTGGTTCAGATCAAGTAACATTTGAACAGTTTGATGTACCAGTTTGGTTTTCTTCATTGTACTGAACTGTAACTGTATATTAAACTTGTTTATTTATAAGATACTAATGAAGTCAGATTCTAGGTTAGTGTAACCATGGCTACCATGTGACTCAGTGTAGTTGACGTGTATAAGGACACGAAAATGTGTAAACCAGCAATCAGCATACCAAACTCAGTTTCCCCCCTTTAACTAGGCCTGTATGTTGTATCTGCACAGTGCAGATCATGAGTAAGATCGGTGAGAAGAGGTGGTCTGGGGTGTTCTGAGCTGCAGCGCCTCATTGTGGGTTTCCTGTTGTAGCGTGTCTCTAACTCTGTGTGGGGGAGGAGACTCAGACTCAGAAGATCAGTGTATCTGATTTCCTACTGACCCACCACACATTTCCATTCCTGCTTAAACAGTCTGTGCATTCTCTTTGTATGTTTGTATCAGAAACACTGCTAAAAGACAGCAAGCTGTCGTATTCACATGTATTCATTAGCTGGGATAGCGATGTCCGTTGCTTGATTTCCTCTAGTGTTCTTCTTACTGACTGGATTTTCCCATTTTGTATTCTCACTGTACTGTATTGAAAGCTCTGTCATCATTTATCTGTGAAGGGTTTGGACTGTAGGTTTTTGGTTCTTACCATATAAATTACATTTACTGTTATAATAATATTACTATGCCTGTCCTTCCAACAACTAGAAATGATTGATTACAGGTATCATAAACATTACTAAGAGCTGATCTGGTCATCCTGTCCAACTTGCAGAGGAAAACGTTTAACTCATCCAGTTTAACTAATTAGGTGGCCTGGAGACAGATAAGTAAATAAGTATGCATTCAGTCATGCATCTTTGTGTGACATTCTCCTGTAGCCCCCTAAATGATCTAGTGTCTTCACACAAGTGATGAACAGACAATGAAGCCTTATTTACAGAACTCCCTCTGTCTCCTCTACAAGCTGTATCATGAAAGGCAGAACAAAGAGTCAGTCCTTGTCCATGGTACTGAAACTCCTGCTAGCTGTGCAGAAATCCTTCTTAGTCACCACATTAACAATCAGGATACACCCACCCACATTTTAGGAATCTCAATGAGGCGGTACCGGGACACTGTTTAGTCCAAAATGCATGACGCTAAACTGATACAGCCCTCTGTCTGTAATGAATGCTGTCTTGGGCAAGTTTTGCCTGGCAGTGCCCACTACAGAGATCAAGGGGAACTGAACTAAGGTGAACTCTAAGTGGTAAAGGTATGGAGGTCTTCAGTACAGAACAGGGAGGATGCTAATCCACACAGTTCATTAGGATTCAAATGACCTTTATTCACAGTGAACAGTGAGAATATCATCTCCAAAAATGATAATCAGCGTATTAAGTCATAAATGTAAAGAATTAAATGTTTTTTTGTCTTAAAGTATTTTTATATTGTTTCTCGACAACCACACACTTTCTAAACAATTAACACTGGAAGAGAACAGTCTAAACACCTGGTGAAGGGGAGTGCAGAGTAGCGACAGAACAGGACTGTTCCATGAAAAGGAGGCCTTCACATCTATACTGTTACTACAGATGAAAAGAATCTGGTATTTGAAAAACCTTCACTGAGATCTTCCTTAAGACCTATAAATGACCTTCAATCATTTAGACTATCAATAAACAGACTACTCAATAAACAGAAGCTACATCAAACTCCACCCTCATAGACTGTACCTCTCAAACCTCCTAAATCTCCAGCATCCTCCTCAGAAGTCTACACTCTCTCAGTTTTAACCTCAGAGTATGTGCACAGATCAGAACTTTCAGCTGTCCTCTTCTTCAGCCGTCTCTGTCCACTGTTCAGGATATTCAGTGAAGCATAGCTGACACCACCACCACCACCATCTCCAACCTGCAGTTATTATAAAGACATTCATCTCAATACACCCAATAACCCACCCAGAGAAACGAGCTGCTCTGAGTGGACTGTATTTAAATGAGTGTATAATATAAAGTGTGCTGTGTGTGTTATTACCTTATTATGGAGATCAAAACACCTGGAACACAAAATCAAACCCAGATTAAACAAACATGTACAGAACCAAGAGGTTCTGATGGTTCCAGAGTGTCACAGAGTCCACTATGAGATGGAACTGAACACATCTAGAAGTTTACTTACACAGTAGAGTGATGAGAGCGACTCTCGATCTCTCCATCTCAGAGACTGGTGCTGGGGGGCTGGTGATGGTGAGGGTCTTTGAAGCGGGTGTCTGTGCTGAGATCTGATTGGTCCACGTCAGTGGAACATTTCTATTTTCCATTGCGGCCCACAGCATAGCGGTTAGTCTTGTTGTTCAGAGAGCTAACCAATCAGAGACGTGTAAACTGATCACATGATCACTGCCTGACGGGTCACTTCTTAACACTGTGATCTATATTTAGACGTGTGAATAACCTCACTGTTCCATTTCTTTGATTCTGGGTATGTAGGTTTAGAGTGAGCAGGGTTAAACCCAGTAACACTGACTTTAAACAAGCGCACCTGTCAATCAGACTACACCTGTTTAACTCTGAGACTGCAGAAGTGTACAGTAACAGTCCTGGAGTGCTGGAGTTCTCCTCGTTCGAACACATCTGGATCCATGAGCTACCTGTCCAACTGACTAAATCAAATGGACTAAGGTATATACTGTACTGAGGTCAGACCTCTGAGTAAGTTGTACCTGATGCCTGTTTGTACTGGACAGTGAAGACACAAACGCTGGTCTCTGACTTTTGCACAGTACTGTACATTATTGAATATGGTTCAGGTCTCCAGATCTCCTGCAGCAGTGCTTCAGTGTAAACATAGAAGCTGCTAATGTGACTGTAGGACTAGCTAAAGGTGTTCCTTAGCAGATCACTGTTCTCACCAACATCGGTAACCTTTAGAGCTCAAGGTGAGTTACACTGCATGTTTGATCCTGTAAGACTACAAACTGATTCTAGTACAGCTGTAGCTCATCAGTCAGTCTCAAAGTTGAAGGCACTGAACTGTAAGCAAGTCTGAGATCAGTTATTAAAGTGGTCAGTGTGCAGTGGCCTGCTGTGGCCTGCACTGCAGGGTCTCACTGTGGGTTTCCTGTTTTTGCAGGCTGCACTTTGAAGCTGGTGAGCTCTCAGACTTGATGTTTTGTGTCTGATGTTTCCATTGAAGTCTAAACTGAGAATGTGTAATGGAGCACTGGCCAGTTTACTGACCTCCATTCTGGTACAGTTGTCCCTGACCACAGACATAGCAGAAGACTATCTACCGTCTGAAGAACCGTATCATACATGGTTTATTTCATTACACAGAAAGTTCTCTAAAGCATTAGCTCAGGTTCCTATCACTGCAGAACATTCATTCACAGGCTGCTCACTCATATGTAGATAAAAGGACACGAGTCAGATCCTAGATCAGTGTCTCCACTTTAACCAGGCCTGAATATCCCATCTACACAGTACAGAGCAGATGTGAGATCAGTCACTACAGACAGTCTATGAACAGGGGTCTGAGGTGCTCTGAGCTGCAGGGCCTCATTGTGTGTTTCCTGTTCTAGACTCTCAGGGTTGAAGGGGTGTGGGGTGTGGAGTGTGCTGTACTTTGTTTTAAAGACTGAGAGAGGAGAGACATTATGTAGTGATCTCCACGTTGTAAGTGGGAGACTCTAAATGGCATGTAAGTGACCAGCTGCCACACACATGAAGACGGAGAACCCAGAATGTCCACTGTCCTGGTCAGTGTTAGTGCCACAGGAATTCCTGACTCTCTCTGAAGGCTGTGTCTTTGTGTTGACTACTTTTTCTAGACTGTGGTGGTCTGTTGTTATGTGGTAAATCTGTCTCTGTGGACCGCAAGAATCCATTGCCTTGACTATGCATGACATGATGCCATACAAGGGCCATCCCACAGTAACCTGAGCCTGTGACAGTGTCTTTTCATCCGGCCTGGGTT
This sequence comes from Prochilodus magdalenae, assembly GCA_024036415.1. Classification (NCBI taxonomy): domain Eukaryota; kingdom Metazoa; phylum Chordata; class Actinopteri; order Characiformes; family Prochilodontidae; genus Prochilodus; species Prochilodus magdalenae. The sequence goes on from JAMWET010002531.1 coordinate 47,507, forward strand.
GTGCAGATATAACCATGCCCCAGTAGAAAAGGGCTGTGTGCCTGAGAGAGTGAGCCAATTGCCCATTGTCGAGTGAGCTTTGGACACACCCTGGTCCTCTCTTAGGATGCTGTTGCACTGTATGGAGATGGTGGGAGAGCTCCTTGGTATACCTGGCTCCAGGCATGCTGTCCTCCACTGATTCGGGGGTCAAATAAAGACAGACTGTATGGGCATACTGAACTTGTGGCCGAACATGAGAAGAGCTGGGGTAAACCTGGTTTACTGCTGCAGAGCCGAGCAGCATGCTAGCAGGTCTAGGGCTAGGTGTTGGTCCCGGTTGAGCTGCTGCTGGTTATTGATTTAAAAGCTGGTACAGAAGTGTTATAACAGGTTACCAGGATAATTGATCAGTAACCCTGGGAATGCCAGTGAAGATGCCAGAGTTATTTCTTCTGATTATTAAAGCTTAATAAAGTTTGGGCCTTCCAGCAGGTCCTGGTGGTCTAAAGGACTTGATACTCTGTAGTGAGTGAGAGCTATCAAAATAAAGACACTCCACCTTCATATTGTTTATTTACAGTAAGCTTTATTTGGAGATATGAACTATTCTAATGTACATGTGGAGCAAATCAAACACTGAGGCAGGTATTACAGGTGTGTGTACAGAGTTCAGGTGTGTGTATGTGGGATTGTGGGAAGGCTGGTGGGGTTAGTCAGATTTCAGAGATGTGTAACAGACCACAGTGTGGAAACAGAACTCTCCATCCATACAGCTCCCACACTGATGATCCCCAGAACAGCCCACCTGATCAGAGAGAGAGAACTTATCAATATCAAGTATAGCCATTAGTACCTACTGCCTACAGCTGTCAATAACTACACATCAATCAATATAGCTATCCATATTGACAGTCCTCAATAATGACAGTCAATAACTACATCTATTAATTACTATAGCTATAAACACTACACCTGTCTATAACCACTCCTATCTATAACTACATCCATCAATAATAACAATTATTAATAACTACAGCTATCAACATTTACAACCGTCAAGAAATACATTCATCAATCACTACATCAATTAAATGCTTATCCTCAACTTGGAGGTGATATTGTCTTTAGTGGACATCCCAACATCTCAAACTAGTTATTATAAAAACATTCCCCCACCCAATAACCCACCCAGAGAAATGAGCTGCTCTGAGTGGACTGTATTTAAATGAGTGTATAATATAAAGTGTGCTGTGTGTGTTATTACCTCATTATGGTTCCTCATTTCCATATTCCCTCCTCGCTCTGCTGCACCATCAGCTGTTATGGTTGGGAAGGACATGACGTTATGATCATGAAGCTGTTCTTTTGTACAGTTCCACATCTGTACTAACGTTCTAGATATTTTATATTAGTACATGAGAGAAAGAGTACCTTTAGTGTTCCTACTGCAGATGCAGTACACAGAGGTGGAGGAGATGACTGAGGTGAGGAGAACACATGCAGGACACACACTGACCAGCAGCTTCCAGCAGACACTACAGTCTGATACAACAGGGGTGGTGGAGGTGGTTTGGAGGGTGGAGGGTGTCTGGGGTGGAGCTGTACGACTAACTGTTGCATCTGTGATGGTTAAGAGAATAGAACAGTATTATTAAAACAGCAGAACCTTATTTACCATTCTAGGAGTAATTTTAACTTTTGACGGAGACCCAGATCAGAAGAACCAGTAGGTCAGAATGAACAGACTCACCCAGGAAAGAGAGGAACGTGGTTCTGTTTCCTTCATGATAAACATCTTCTCTGACTCTCTCTCCATTTCTACCTCTAGTAAACTTTATCTCATGTAGAGTGCAGTAGTACAGGCCCAGGTCCAACTCAGTACTATTTTTCACCAGCAGGTCAAATGTTTTTCTGGAGTCGTTCCACACACGAGAGTAACGTGGGGGTGTGGTATCTTCAGTTAAGTTAATGGGAGGAGGTTGATGCTCTTTGGCGGGTTTTATAAACCACACTAGTGTAAATTTACTCTGATAAGTACAGTCACAGTGGATGGTGGCGTTGTCTCCTGGCTTGACTCTCATCTCCACTATGAGTCCAGAGATGCTGGAGATCAAAACACCTGGAACACAAAATCAAACCCAGATTAAACAAACATGTACAGAACCAAGATGTTCTGATGGTTCCAGAGTGCCACAAAGTCCACTATGAGATGGAACTGAACAGATGTAGAAGTTTACTTACACATGAGAGGGATGAGAGCAACTCTCGATCTCTCCATCTCAGAGACTGGTGCTGGGGGTCTGACGGTGGTAAGGGTCTTTGAAGCGGATGTCTGTGCTGAGATCTGATTGGTCCACGTCAGTGGAACATTTCTATTTTCCATTACGACCCACAGCATAGCGGTTAGTCTTGCTGTTCAGAGAGCTCACCAATCAGAGACGTTTAAACTGATCACATGATCACTGCCTGACGGGTCAATTCTTAACACTGTGATCTATATTTAGACGTGTGATTAACCTCACTGTTCCATTTCTTTGATTCTGGGTATGTAGATTTAGAGTCAGCAGGATTAAACCCAGTAACACTGACTTTAAACAAGCACACCTGTCAATCAGACTACACCTGTTTAACTCTGAGACTGTAGGAGTGTACAGTAACAGTCCTGGAGTGCTGGAGTTCACCCTGTTCTAACACATCTGGATTCATGAACTACCTGTCCATGGCTGAACTTTGAAGCTGGGCTGATGTGTTGATGTTTCCATTAAAGTCTAAACTGAGCATGTGAAATGGAGCACTGGCCAGTTTACTGACCTCCGTTCGGTACAGTATACTGTACAGATACGGTACAGTAATCACTGGCACTGACCGTGTGTGTGTGTGTGTGGGTGGGGGGTGGGTGTGGGTGTGTGTGTCTGAAGAACCGTATCATACATTTTTTATTTCATGACACAGAAAGTTCTCTAAAGCATTAACTCAGGTTCCTATCACTGCAGAACACTCATTCGCAGGCTGCTCACTCATATGTAGATACAAGGACACGAGTCAGATCCCAGATCAGTGTCTCCACTTCAACCAGACCTGAAACTCCCGTCTACACAGTACAGAGCAGATGTGAGATCTGTCAGTGAGCAGGGGTCTGAGGTGCTCTGAGCTTCAGGGCCTCATTGTGTGTTTCCTGTTCTAGACTCTCAGGGTTGGAGGGGTGTGAGTGTGCTGTACTGTGTTTTAAAGACTGAGAGAGAGGAGAGACAGTATGTAGTGATCTCCACGTTGTCAGTGGAAGATGGCAAATGACTCTAAATGGCATGCAGGTGACCAGCAGCCACACGCAACATGAAGACGGTGAACCCAGAATGCACCCTGTCCTGGTCAGTGCCACAGGTATGCCTGAGTCTCTCTGAAGGCTTTGTCTCTGTGTTAACTGCTCTTTCTGGACTGTTGTGATCTCTTATGTGGTAAATCTGTCTCTGTGGACCCCAAGAATCCATTGTCCTGCCCATACATAAACATTTACATTTATGGCATTTAGCTGACGCTCTTATCAGGAGCGACTTACAAGGTTAATGATTACAGGTAGGCCAACGTAGTCAAGGATTCTTGCCCAAGGACTCTTATTGGTGTAGCTCAGCATAGTCACCCAGACTGGGATTCGAACTCCAGTCTCCCACACGTAGAGGTGGCACCCTGAGTAGTGGTGTTACCCACTGAGCTACCCCAACCACCCATACATGACATCATACCATACAAGGGCCATCCAACAGAACATGTCTGTGCTGAGATCTGATTGGTCCACATCAGTGGAACATTTCTATTTTCCATTACGGCCCACAGCATAGCGGTTAGTCTTGTTGTTCAGAGAGCTCACCAATCAAAGACATGCAAACTGATCACATGCTTCCTGATAGTATTGTCCACAGCAACTCTTTCCCTGCCATCATGAACTGGGGAAGGTGAGTCAAGCAGGCCTGTTATGAGCCAATCACACAACCCCACAGTGTACACTGGACCAACGATTTCAGGAGGACCAGAGATCTGTTCATTGGACCGCTCCCAGACTCAGACAGCTTCCACACTTTACCAAACAGAGCAAGTGGTCCTGAGTGAAGCAGGCTGATATAGGGTTCTATATTTAGTCCACTGACCGAGTGACAAGAGGATAAAGAGGTTTGGTGTTTTGGAGGGAGAACCAGACGTCCCTCATGTTAGACTTTCCATCAGACATCATTAGATATGTAAACTGATGTATTAGGAACACTGAAATCTTAAACAGTGGAGGAGTCGTGAGTGGATGAACCTAGGAGCATCATGAAAGGGGTGCTCACTGTTGTACTGTCAGTCTCTGCTGGATTTACACAGCAGTGTAAATGTTCTCATGGTCTCACGGTTCTGTCTGGGTTCTCAGAGTATAAACTTAGCCAGATGTGAGTGTGTGTTGTGTGTGTGTGTGTGTGTGTGTGTGTGTGTGTGTGTTTGTGTGTGTGGTTTAGTTAGAAACTAAAAGGAGCTTCTGTTTATCTCTGTATTAATGAGGCGTCTGTTTCTAACCACAGATGTTTCCATTACTGTGTGTGGTTGGGGGGAAGGGGGAGAAGCCAAACTGCCACTGCCACAGTAACGTATCAACCACCAGCATCATATTCTTCTTCATTGTGTCTCTGAAATGTAAAGTTTTCACACTCGAGTGTTTGTAGAACCGGTTCTAAGTCAGTTTCAGCATTAACACTGCACCTACCCAACACAGAACAGATGTGAGAACACTGAGCTCTGAGGTTAGATCAGACTTGGTAATTCCTAGCTGTACAGAACTGTGTGTGTATAATGTGTAAATCAGACTGTAAACCTGCTTCAGCTTCTAAACCGGGCCTGAATCTTCCGTCTACACAGTACAGAGCAGATGGAAGATCAGTCAGTACAGACAGTGAACAGGGGTCTGATGTGCTCTGAGCTGCAGGGTCCAATTGTGGGTTTCCTGTAGTAGCGTGTCTCTATCTCTGTGGGGGAGGAGACTCACACATCACTGTTTATCTGAGTTCATACAGACCCACCACACATTTACAACCCTGCTTAAGCCTCACCTCATGAGCACCATTGCAGTCACCCTGCTATAAGATGACCAGCTGTAGCGTTCTCCAGTATAGCTGATTATGGACCCTGAGTGCAGATGAGTAAGTTGGTGAGTTTCACCTGTAGAGCCCTAAATTATCTGGTACTGTAGCTGATACATGAACAGCCAACACAAACCCCTTTACAGAGCTCCATCCCTATCTCCTCTGTGATTTGTCTCTGTAACTGTGTAGGAGAAGAACAAAAGGTCCACCAGCTCCAAGAGTCAGGCCCTGTCCATAGTGCTGAAACTGCTTCTAGCTCAATTCCCCCTTAAATGTTATAAGGCTGTGAGTGAAGTGATTGTCATACTGGTAGGCTGTGCAGGACTCTCTGGATATCCACTGCACAAGGCACCAAAAAGGTACACCAAGAGCAGATCTAAGAAATCTTGAAAAACCTTTGATCTATGGACCAAAACCAGGGGCATTTTACAGCCCAATTGGCATCACCAATAACCCACAGTGGACGGTGGCATTGTCTCCTGTTTTCACTCTCAATACTAGTACAAGTCCAGAGATGCTGGAGATCAAAACACCTGGAAAACAAAACCGTGAGCTACCTGTCTAACTGAGGAAATCAAATGAACTAAGGTATATACAGTACTGAGGTCCGGCCTCTGAATACTTTGTACCTGATGGACAGTAAGGATATGAATGGTGGTCTCTGACTTTTGCACGGTACTGTATATTGCAGAACATGGTTCAGGTCTCCAGATCTCCTGCAGCAGTGCTTTAATGTAAACAGAGAAGCTGCTAATGTGACTGTAGGACTAGCTAAAGGTGTTCCTTAGCAGATCACTGTTCTCACCAACATCAGTAACCTTTAGAGCTCAAGGTGAGTTACACTGCATGTTTGATCCTGTAAGATTACAAACTGATTCTAGTGCAGCTGTAGCTCATCAGTAAGTTAGTTTCAAAGTCCAAGAAACTCTACTGTAGGCAGATCTGAGATCAGTAATTACAGGTAGCCAGTGTGTACTGTCCTGATCTGTCCTGAGCTGCAGGGTCTCAGTGTGGGTTTCCTTTATTTGCATGGCTGAACTTTGATGCTGGTGAGATCTCAGACTTGATTATGTGAATCTGATGTTAGAATAAACATCCACCTTTCCATTAAAGACCCAGACTGAGCATGTGTGACAGAGTTCTGGGTGACATACTGACTCTTTTTCATCGTCAAATAAAACCAGTTACTGATAATTAGTGTCAGATTCCACTGTTTAACTGAAGTGTATTCAGACAGACATGGAAGGCCTCAGACAACAGTAGATGGTAAATGGAGCTGGAGGAGATCTAGAACATACACATGCCCACCAATGGTTAAATACCAATGACCCAATGGTCCAACAATTCCAGTGATCCTTTCAACAGCTTAGTTTGGTTGTCCTGATCTGAGGTATCAATCAGACATCATTAGATATGTAAACTGATGTATTAGAAACACTGATACCTTAAACAGTGGAGAAGTCATGAGTGGGTGAACCTAGCATCATGAAGGGGGTGTTCACTGTTGTACTGTCAGTCTCTGCTGGATTTAAATAGCAGTATAAATGTTCTCATAGTCTCACGGTTCTTTCTGGCTTCTCAGAGTATAAGCTTAGCCAGGCTTCTTGTGTGGTTTAGTTAGAAACTAAAAGGAGCTTCTGTTTATCTCTGTATTAACGAGGCGTCTGTTTCTAACCACAGATGTTTCCATTACTCTGTTTGGTTAGTGGGGAGGAAGGGGAGGAGCCAGACTGCTACAGAAAGTGGCTCTCATTAACGTGTAGAGGGTAATCAATCAATATTTATTTGTATAGTGCTTTTTACAACCAACGTTGTCTCAAAGCAGCTCTCACAGAAAATCAGTTTGTTATGAAGGAGAAGAAAATCACAGCGTTAATGTACAGACATAGTAAAAAGTGAAACCAAGTCCTCCTCGAGCAAGCCAGGGGCAACTGTGGTGAGGAAAGAGAGAGAAAGGAAGAGAAGAGAGAAAAGACGGGACTAACAGGAAAAGAAGATCTGGATTAGATCTATTAGATCCAGTCTGATCAATCCAGGAAGGAGTAACTGCACAGGTGGAGCTGACCCATACATTTATGATCAGAGCCAGGCGCTGGTCATTGTAGACGTGGTCATACTGGGTAATGAACTGGAGAAATAGGGCAGGGGACCCATGGTGGAGCTGATGCTCAGGTGTCTCTAGCAGAGATATTAGGAGGACTGAGAGGTAGGCTTTGCACATTGTATGAATTGAGTGTGTGTAGTCCTGAGAGCCCTGGAGAAAGGTTCCTGGAGTCAGTGCTGCGTTCTTTAGCTTTTTGTGAGTGGCGCAGATCTCAAGAAGCCATGAACTCCATTTGTCAACAAAGTACTGTGTAAGCTGGTGGTGGTTCCATACTGCTCTTGGGTGTGTTCTCATGGCATGGGTTGTGTCCTGTTGCCTGACTAACATCATTGGCCTGTGTCCACTGCTGTTACCATGGTTTCACTGCTTGTTGACCATTTGAATCGCTATAAGGACTTCATGTATCCCCCAGTGACAGGACCGTCATCAGACCCAAGTGCTCCAGAATTGGTTGAAGGAACCTTCTTGAGTTTCTGTGATGTGGGGGAAAGGTCTATTTACACCCGAGATCCTGCACCTACAAACATCACAAGCTCTGGGGAACTTCCTAGACTGCATGGCTCAGCTTCCCACATGTTGAACTGATGCCACTTTGATTTGCTTCACTTCACCAGGCTAGATGGCCTCCTACACAATACTAGTTCCTGTCCAATGACTTTTGGCCTGTCAGTGTACAGACACAGTTTATCAGCTTATAGCAATAACTGCTGTACTGAAAATATCACACCTATGTTACTGTTCAGATGTCCATTTCAGACCAGAGAGAATGGAGAACTCAGGCCTACAGAGAACCTACAAACCCAAGCAGTCCACAGGAGTGTGGTGCAACAGTAGGTTGATAACTAAAGACCACCTTCTTATGATGTGACCAATCAGAGAGCGTGTGCTCAGTGTGTACATCTCTCATTGGTGAGGGTCTGATTACATATGTGGTGAGACGTTATCCAAAATAGAAATGTTCCACTGACGTGGACCAATCAGACCACGATACAGACATCGGTTTCAAAGACCCTCACCATCGTCCCCCACCCATCCCCAGTCTCTGAGATGGAGAGATCGAGAGCTGTTCTCCTACCTCTGGTCTGTAAGTGAACTGTTCCCCTCTTCTATCTTCAGCACACCTGATATGGTGTATTTATAGTAGCCTCTTCTGATCAACTCTACATTCAGCTGTTCAGGTTCTAAAGAGTCTCTGGAATGTGTTTAGATCTAGAACCCTGCTGAGTTCATCTGTTACCCTTACTGAAGGAGGAACTCTTCAGATCCTAAGAACATTAAAATAAACACTGTGTGGTTCTTTAGACGAGAAGTGTTCTCTTAACTCTGGTGTTCACTTGAGGCTGTGTTTAATCCTCCTTCAGTTTTGTTTTCCTCAGTTACTGTAGGAGCTAAACCTAAACACTGGTGCTCGTCTAAAGACCGTGGTTTCTCAAACCGGTTCTCAATCCACAGTTTTATACTGTCCCTATGTGTCCAATTAGACTGGAGTAAACATGGAGATGGGTTTCAGAACCGCTGATCTAAGAGGTCTTTATCTTAGAACTGCAGTGAGAACCTAAACAGTTTAGATGTACAGTGTGAAGGTGTGTGAGATCTGCTCGTTCTACTGTATCTAATCTAAAGTGCTGGATGTTGTAACTGCAGGTGTTCTGTTCTCCAGTGATCTCTGGAGCAGAAGTGGAAATGAGAGTCAGACCAGGGGACAACGTGGGTCCTCTACAAGTGTCTGTGTAGTGAAGTGCTGGAGTAACAGTTTGGTTCAGAAACGGCTCAAACGAGGATCAGACTCCTCTCCGTATATCAGGAGCATGATCTGAGAGCAGGGCGCTTGTTCAACCTTTATGCTTTTGTGTGGAACCATTACAACAAAACTCAAAGACCTGCTTGGTGAAGAACGTCACGGAATCATGACCTGGGTCTGTACTACTGCGCTCGGCCTTGACCCAGAGAGTTATTGGAGGGCATGTTGAGAGATGTTTATTATTAATGGGAACAGGACCTCTCGACTCTCCTACTCGGTAAGGCTGCTCATTCTGATCTACAGGTTTCAGTATCTATCTTCTGCATTTTGTCATTATTAATAAGAATATGTCTATTGGAAATGGAAAAAATCTTTCTGTTTTCTTGTATTTCTAAATTTACTTATTGGAGTTCTATGTCGACACCATTTCTTATTTTCTGCTCTTGTTGCAGACACCACCCCTCCACCCCTCTCTTGTATCAGACTGTAGTGTCACGCTGGAAGCTGCTTGTCAGTTGTGTGTAACTCTGTGTGTTCTCTCCTCCACCTGTGTGTACAGTTATCTATAGATCACGCCTACTAAAGGTACTCTTTTTCTCTCTCTCTCCTCCTCGTCCTCTCTCCTTCTCGTCTCTCTCTCTCTCTCTCTCATCTCATCTCTCTCTCTCTCTCTGCTATCAGCTCCTTTCTATTATATATGATGCGTAAAGGTTTCATCTCCAGTCCATTAGTAGAGTTGGTCATTTATGTTAAATAGACTTTACCTTGTCTTACACTGTTTTGCTCCATCAGTTTACAGTCAGTCAGTCCTTCATCCCCCACTAAACCCAAGTAATGATCCCTGTGTAAACCTGAACTAAACGCTACTACCAGACTCCTCTATTGTAAGCTGTACACTGTTGATTGTTACTCTTACAAGGCCTGTGAACCTATAGTGAAGTGGATGATGTGAATGTATTTCTGTTTTGTTCCTGTGTATTTCCATGACTTGCCAAGGCAGGTATGATGTTCTGATTGTTTCACTGATAGGTAAGAAGAAAGAACAGTGAGGGGCAGAGTCGACAAGAGAACCAGACAGAACCAGATTAACAACCCAAAAAAAGTGAGGTACTGCAGCAGCCCACACAGGAACACATAGTCCCCCACAATACTATACTATCATACATAATGTATTCAGCTTCACACATTATGTTACATGGAGGTTTTACTGTGGGAATCTCTCTGAAAAGGCTGCATGTATTAAACTGGTCTGCAGGGTGGAAGGAGCTGATGGAGGAGCTGATTGGAGGAGATGGTGTTGTTTACACTCTGGTGAACATCACAAGCAGAGGACAGAACCGTCTGAAGAAGAACAGAGTGGAGCTGTCTGATATCTGTACATCCTCTCTATGAGGTCCGTACATGATCAGACGTAGACCTGACAATCAGGATTCTTCTATAAACCATAATCCTGAATCTGATGTTATTTAATAAGCAGCGATGCTTCGAATTACTGAACTGAGTGAAGTTTGAAAAGTCTCTGTATTTAAACTGATATTGTGCTCATCTTTGGGAGGAGTCATTGTGTGTTCCATTAAAAACCAGGATCTTCATTAAAACACTTGGCTGACCATTTCCATTTCTGTTACCCCTCAGAGGTATAGAGGACTCTTCTTCACAGTGGCTGAGGAACTGTCTAACAGCTTTGTACTGGATTGATCCCACATGTAACTGCATTCTGAAGATTCAAACAAGTTCATATATACCATTAATTGCATGTGCAATATTTGGACAAAAGTATTGGGACATATAACTTCTTAATGACTGAGTTCAGGTGTTTCATAGTCTCATTACCACAGGTGTTATTTAAACCGAGCACCTAGCCATGGCAGTCTGGCTTTACAGACATCCCTACACAACAATGGGATGTTTCTAAAGAGCTCACTGAACTCCAGTGGTCCTTCTGTAAAGTAGTCTAAGTCTGTGCCTGAACCTTCATCAGGAACTTTACACTGAACTCATCAATGAGGTCATCATGGTGAGGGCAGGTCAGTGTCTGCCTGTAAATGTGTCTGCTAAACGTAGGACTGCTAGTCCCTAACTATGAGCTCAGACACTGAACGCTCATATTTTACAGCTATGGAATTTAAGTTACATCCTTAGTAACCAAAAATGGGATGATTAAACCTCTCCAGCAAACAGGGTCGATTCTTTCAGGAATGCATCCAACGGAAGTTGCAGGGGTTTTCCCACATAATGCCCTCTGAAACACCTACACCCAATCTGATTCTTTCTTTCAGTCACATTAATCGATGCTTAACTCCGTATTCATTCATATATGCATGTATAAGAACCCAATGCACACATACGCCCCAAATTCGCCGACCTACAGCTTGTAAAAAACGTGCTGTGTAAGTGTCCAATCATCTGATTATCTGATCTCCAATCCTGCGAGGACTATGCCATGTTTGGGATTGCCCTAATTCAGCTTCTTCAAAAGCTTCTCAGTGCAATGCCGCTACACTAATCCTGAGCCTCACCTTGAACAAGGTAAATGGACACTTCAAGTTATCATTATACTGAGAAACAGTAGTTCACTGGAATCTAGAGCAGTAGAGAACGTGTTGCTCTGGAGTGGTCCAATCCACGCTTCTCCCCCAGGCAATGCGATGGACGCAGTCTGGGTTTTGGCGGTTGCCAGGAGAAACGATACTTGTCTGAATGCATTGTCATGAGTGTAAATTTTGGTGGAGGGGGGATAATGGTGTGGTGGATGTGAGTTCAGGAGTTAGGCCCCGCCCCTTAGTTCCAGTGAAAGGAACCCTAATGCTTCAGAAACACCAAGAGATCCTGGACCCCATTTTCATTTACACCAGTGCACAAAGCAAGCTCCATAAATACCATGGGTGAGCGAGTCTGGTGTGGAGGAACCTGGACTGGCCTGCCACAGAGTTCTGGACCTCAACCTGAATAGAAAACATCTCTGGGATGAATTAGAGTGGAGACTGAGCAGCCAGGCCTTCTCGTCCAAACATCTGTGGTATGACCCCCACATCCAATGTGCTGCTTGGAAGAATGGTCAGAACTTCCGGGTAAGAACATTCATACCCCTTGTGGAAAGAGTTGCCAGGAGAGCTGAAAGCTATTATAGCTACATAGGGTGGGCTGACATCATATTAACCCCTCATGGATTAAGATGTGCGGTGGGTCACTGAAGTCCACATGTGAGTGATGGCAGATAATTGGTGATATTTGTACCTTGCTATATGTAGGGACAACCGGGGGAGATGGGTCTCATGGGATCCCACAGTAAGAGCAAGGGGGGTCTCATCTCCAAAACCCTGAGAGTTAAGATCAGTAAACCATCAGACACTGTAAAACAGGAAACCTCACAAGGAGACCCAGCAGATCAGAGCACCATTGGACCACGCGTTCCCCTGTCTCTGTCTTTACTGAAAGATCATAAATCTGGCTTAGGTAGCACCAGCGTTCAGGCCCTGGACAACTTCATGGAAACCATCAGTGCTCAGCAAAAACCCACAGTGGTGGTAAATGGAACCAGAGGTCCCACCTCTAAAACCTCTCCCTCACAGTAAGTTACAAGAACCAAGTTTTTCCCATCATCAACATTATATAACTGTAGCGATCCACTACCGGCTAGCGTTACCTCAAGTAATATCAGGAGGGCATGGCCATGTGCTAAGGCGTTCCCCTCCTATAAAGGACCTTATTCAATTTTGACTTTAGTTAGCTTTGCCTCTCTCGGGTTGCCGATCCTTTCTGCACTG
>JAMWET010002532.1:0-10000 GCA_024036415.1 Prochilodus magdalenae
ACTGTATGTATATTCTAATCTCCTGCCGTTAACAATTAATTAAAGAATGAAAAATTGAAACCCGCCTGTTGGCTGCCAAGATGGACGGATTGGAAAAACTGGAGGTTGCCAGGGAACGCAGGAGAGCCTTAAAGTTCAATCTGAAGTTAGGAAGGCCTCCCAGAAGTGTACACACTCAATTAAGCACAAGAGCATATAATAAGATCCCACATGAAGAGCGGGGAACTAATGGGATTTTTTTCACAGACCTTGCCATTTATTGAATTTTCTGAAATATTTGAGTTATGCCTCTTTGTTACTGCCACAGCTGAGGCTGACGAATATTATTAATAAGATATGGAATCTAAATAGACTAATACAAATACCTTCAATCAAATCAGTGTCATATACAGACAAAGCTAAGTCAGTGTTTTTATACCATCCCAATCAATAGGCCTGTAATGCACTCCGCACATCTGCCAGGTCAGCAATGGTGTGCACTAGTAATAAACAATGGGCTTCATAAATAATCCTGTAGCTCTCTGGTGCTGCTTGAAGAGGATGCTTTATGGTGTTAATTTGCCTCTAGCTGTGTCAATCTAGCGCCACTGGTTCATCCGATATACTGGTGGTAATTCTTCCTATTACTGCCAGTACCATTATACCAGTGCCAGTATACATTACACTCGACCACTCCACCGACCTCACTCCACTCCAACACTCTACCAACCCTCGCTCCACTCGACCACTCCACCGACCTCACTCCACTCCAACACTCTACCAACCCTCACTCCACTCAGCCACTCCACCAACCTCACTCCACTCCAACACTCTACCAACCCTCACTCCACTCGACCACTCCACCGACCTCACTCCACTGTCTATACACGACTTCACTGACCTCAATCCACTCCACTTCTCCACCAACTTCACTCTACTCGACCACTCCACCGACCTCACTCCACTCCACCACTCCACTGTCCTTACACCACTTCACTGATCTCAGTCCACTCCACTTCTCCAACCTCACTCCACTCAACCACTCCACTGACCTCAATCCACTCCACTTCTCCACCAACCCCACTCCACTCAACCACTCCACTGACCTCAATCCACTCCTTCTCCACCAACCCCACTCCACTCAACCACTCCACTGACCTCAATCCACTCCACTTCTCCACCAACCCCACTCCACTCAACCACTCCACTGACCTCAATCCACTCCACTTCTCCACCTACCCCAATCCACTCAACCACTCCACTGACCTCAATCCACTCCACCTCTCCACCAACCTCACACCACTCCACCAACCTCACTCCACTACACTGACTTCACTCTACTCTGCCACTCCACTGTCGTCAATCTACGCGACCACTCCACCGACCTCACTCTACTCCACCACTCCACTGTCCTTACACCACTTCACTGATCTCAATCCACTCCACTTCTCCACCAACCTCAATCCACTCCACTTCTCCACCAACCTCACTGACCTCAATCCACTCCACTTCTCCACCAACCTCACTTCACTCCACCACTCCACTGACCTCAATCCACTTCACTTCTCCACCAACCTCACTCCACTCAACCACTCCACTGACCTCAATCCACTCCACTTCTCCACCAACCTCACTCCACTCAACCACTCCACTGACCTCAATCCACTCCGCTTCTCCACCAACCCCAATCCACTCAACCACTCCACTGACCTCACTCCACTCCACTGACCTTAATCCGCTCCACTTCTCCACCAACCTCACTCCACTCCACTGACTTCACTCTACTCTGCCACTCCACTGTCGTCAATCTACGCGACCACTCCACCGACCTCACTCTACTCCACCACTCCACTGTCCTCACACCATTCCACTGACCTCACTCCACTTCTCCACCAACCTCACTCCACTCCAACACTCCGACTTAACTCTACTCTACCACTCCACTGTCCTCACTACTCCACTGTCAACGCGACCACTCTACTGACCTCCCTTAACACCACTGCTCCACCGTCACTGAAAACTCAGTACTCCAATATCCTCACTTAACTCTACCACTCCACTGTCCTCACTCAACACCACTGCTCCACCGTCACTGAAAACCCCATTAGCATGCTAGCAGAGAAAATGTCTTGGTGGTGGCAAACAGAAAAACAAGGCCTACAAAGCCAACTAACGTTTCTCCATTAAACATTGCTGTGTAGTGACATGCTTGGTCACTGTATCTGACTCTAAGCCTTTATTAATGTTCCTAATATAAGGCAATGCTATATCTAAGGAACCTTTTTTTTAAAGCCTAAAGAACCTTCACCTGTATATTCAAGTACTGATTAAAGCTTTTGCATAGAACCCTTCAGGAACCTTTTATTTTTGCTTAAATGTGTGGGGTGGAAACAAACTCAGAAAAAAGTTTGATCAGTTGCTAGGAATGCTGGGAGGGCAATCAAAGAGCCAGCTGGGGGTGATGGATAGCATCGAGCTTTTTTGGGTCGGACACTTTGCTCCAGCGTTGCCATAATGAGAGAGCTATGTGTTGAACGATGGCTGTATATCGTGTTTATCCCTTTTTCCCCTCCTATGTCTGGAGCTAATGGTAAATTCAGGCAGTCATAAACGGCATGCAGTCCTGTTCTCCTCCTTGCTGCATAAAGGCCATTTTCTCTCTCGCTGCTCTCCTCAGTGTTGGTGTCAGACATAAATAGATAGATAGATAGATAGATAGATAGATAGATAGATACTTTATTGATCCCAGAGGGAAATTCAAGGCATCCAGTAGCAGGTATACAAACAAACTATACAGAAGTAACAACAGAAGCAAGATAGATTTGTACAAATAGAGACAATACTATATAAAGTATGAAGGTATAAAAATAGAGTCCTTAGTGTCTGTGTAAAGTGTAAAGTATAGATGGAGGTAATGGTATACCGTTTGCTAAGCAAATTAAGAAGATGGCTGTTTTCAGCCATACAGACAGTGCAAATACGCAGTAATATAAATAATTATCGGTGCAAAAAGTGTAAACAGTACAGAATGGAGTAGAATAATACAATATAAATAGATGTAGGGCATTTAGGAGGGCATTTAGGAGGGAGTGTGTGCAGAGATGGGGGTGTGTCCATTGGAGGGACCGGAATGAAAGAGTGTCACAGACTTTTTTCATCTGCTGTACTGGGAGGAGTTGAACAGTCTTATGGCCTGAGGGACAAAAGACTTCCTGAGTCTGTCTGTGGAGCAGGACTGGGACAGCAGTCTGCCACTGAATGAGCTCCTCTGCCTGATGATCGTGGTGTGCAGAGGATGGTGAACATTGTCCATGATGTTCAGCAGCTTGTTGAGGGCTCTCCTCTCTGCCAGTGGTGTTAAGGACTCCAGCTCTAGTCCCAGCACAGAACCAGCTTTCCTCACCAGCCTGTCGAGTCGTCCAGCATCCCTCTTGCTGATACTGCCCCCCCAACACACCACAGCATAAAAGAGGACGCTGGCTACCACAGACTGGTAGAACATCAGGAGGAGTTTCTGGCAGATCCTGAAGGACCCCAGCCTCCTGAGGAAGTACAGTCTGCTCTGTGCTTTCTTGTAGACTGTGTCAGTGTTTACTGACCAGTCCAGCCTCTCGTCCAGGTGCACACCAAGGTATCTGTAGGACCTGACAACCTCCACATCAACCCCCTTGATGGAGATTGGCTGCTGAGAGGGCCTGGACTCTCAGCCTGTACTAGGTAATACCAGTGAACTATTTCAGGTGGACGGCTAATCCACCATGATAATCATATCAGATCGTTTAGGGGAACATTTCTTTGTGCTTAAGACTGTGCAAATAGCGGGATATCCAATCAGGAGTGCCTTAAAACTGATTAATGCAACTCAGAATTGTGTTAGGCTTAATAGATGTCGTATGTGGAGCACTTGCAATATCAGACATTAATTAAAAAGCTCAGAGTGCCTTACTGGCCTGTAGTTCTAAAAGCTCCTCAGTCACTGCTGCTTTCCATGATTAAAAATATACCTTCTCTAAATTCATTCATGAATTAATTACACCTTTATGACTACACTGATCATCAAAAGATACACAGCTGCACCCAGAAGGAATTGTGGGATTGTGGTGCTGTGGGGAAGGAAGATAAAGGTGACCAGGATCAATAACTGATTATGCATTTAGACTGACATGGACGATATTTATTGAGCTACACATACAGAAGTCTGTCTCTCAGTATGGCGTCGGGTCATGCCAGACGTCTCGGCATAAGGTTCCTAATGGTGTCCTGTGATAATCCATCCTATGCAGCTTGAATATTCTCACACAGCTACTGCAGATGAGTCATCACTGATGATGAGTCATGTGTGTGTATATATATATAATTTATTATATATATTTAAATATAAAAAATATGTATATATGTGTTTGTGTGTACAGGGGTTGGACAATGAAACTGGAACACCTGGTTTTAGACCACAATCATTTATTAGTATGGTGTAGGGCCTCCTTTTGCGGCCAATACAGCGTCAGTTCGTCTTGGGAATGACATATACAAGTCCTGCACAGTGGTCAGAGGGAGTTTAAGCCATTCTTCTTGCAGGATAGTGGCCAGGTCACTACGTGATGCTGGTGGAGGTTCGTCCTTCTTGGTGGTATGCTGACATTACCCTGGATACCGTGGCTCTTGATACATCACAAAGACTTGCTGTCTTGGTCACAGATGCGCCAGCAAGACATTTTGTCCTCTTTTGAACTCTGGTATGTCCCATAATGTTGTGTGCATTGCAGTATTTTGAGCAGAACTGTGCTCTTACCTGCTAACTGAACCTTCACACTCTGCTCTTACTGGTGCAATGTGCAATTAATGAAGATTGGCCACCAGGCTGGTCCAATTTAGCCATGAGAACTCCCACACTAAAATGAGTCCAACCCCTGTATGTGTGTGTGTGTGTGTGTGTGTGTGTGTGTGTGTGTGTGTGTGTGTGTGTGTGTCTCTATATATAGATATATATATATATATATATATATATATATATATATATATATATATATATATATATATATATATATATATATATATATATATACACACACACACATACACTACAGGCTATTTGGGAGATATGTAGTATGTAATAAATATTTTATAATATATAAACACTACAAGCTATTTGACGTATTAGTGTAGTTCATGTATCAGGAGTATTTTAGTCTCTCTCTCTCTCTCTCTCTCTCTCTCTCTCTCTCTCTCTCTCTCTCTCCCCGTCTTTCCTAGAGAGAGAGGAGTCTAGTATTGTATAGCTGTAAATAACTGCTCGGTGGTGCTGCAATAATTGAGTGAACAGACTTTTTAGTGTGTGACATCACAGCTGTGACAGTGGTTACGCCCACTGAGTGGCAGAAAGCATAGTGTGAAGTGGGAATGCTGTGAAAACACCAAACATCTAAATTGGGAACGTTCTGTGGTGTGATCCACTGCACTAATAGATTCTTGCAGAAAGTCTGAGCGATCTTCACACAGACTGACACAACAGAGAACGGCACAGCTAAGCGATCACATGAGGCTGCGCTTCCAATGCACCAGCTGATGATGCAGGCACCTCAGGTCAGAATATAGTTACTGCTGCACCATTTGAGGTGGAGATATTGAAATAAGAGGCTGGTGGAAAGAAAGCAGGCTCTCGTATGGGTCGCTGGAACGCATACATAAGCTCTGTAATATACGTTATGGCATGTGCTACCTCCACCAGCACGAATAACAGCTGTGATGGGATTCCGCATGGACTGGATGGAGGCCACATCAGTGTTCAGACACTCATCACAGAATCGCGCAGTTGGGACAGATTTGGTGGATGCCGTCCCTGGCACAATTCTGACGAGAGTTCCCTGTAGACTGGGATTTTAGCCACTGCTGGTAGACCCGTATGACCGTACGCTTCCATACACCTGCAGATTCAGCTACTTCCTTCATACTATGGTCTTTGGCCACGCCCACATGCTCAGTCACTCCTTTAGCCAATCATTAACATCTGCTCTAGAGTGTTTTCCACACATGGAACGAGACATTCCCTGCACTGTAGCACCTCTTCTCAATCTATGGATCCCGTCGCTCACACCCCACAGGTGTTTATAGCCCTGTCAGCCTTGTGCAGCGCCATCTGTTGGAGCCTACTTAAAGGCTGGAGCTTACTACCACCTTAAAGATGCAAGGTGTCTCATTTGTGGTCTGCTGAGCTTATCTGTGACTATGATTGCTTTAGGGCATCGATCTCTGTGTTAGGGGAGCTGTGATTTGCACAGTTTAGTGTTTTCCCCTGACTGAACACACCTCATTTAACCCATCAGCTAATTATCAATCAGTTCAGTGGTTGGATTAGGGCTCCCTCCAGGGACCGAGGCTGAGGAGGAGCAGGGTTTAAGGTAACCATGACTGATGAGCTCCGTTCATCCATATGTAGTAAAAACAACAGGAACAAGAAAAAAAATTACTCTCCCTTCTTTCTTTGTCCTTCCCCCACTTCTGTGGTTCGCGGCCTTGTTCCAGCCAAGCGCTCATGCGCTGTATCCTCACTTGCCCTGCGCTCCTCAAGTGGACCATGAGGAATCCGGGGGAGGAGAAGCTACAACGTGCTGGAACAAATGGAGATCTCGGGCATGTACCGTCACGGCTCGTCAGGGCGTCAGAGTCGGGAGGATCTGTTGGAAGCCGCTGCCTTTTTGTGGGCGGATGTTAAAGGGACCTTTAGGGCAGAAGAAGCCGGCTCGCCGCTCTCTCTGGGAGATGAGGAATATAATCTAAGATGAAAGCTTGCATTGTGAAGGCAGGCCCCTAACCCGTTCACTGTCTACTCTGTAGAACTGGCAGCAAGCGTTTGAAGCTGCAGTGTAGGCAATCTGTTGTCTGGGATTTAGCAAGCACGCTAAAAGCACAGGTGAAGTTCAGGCCAGTTGGAGGGACGTGAGCAAGGCTGGGTTTAGAAATTCAACTCTGCATTGTCTCTACATTAACCTGGTAGTTTCAGGTCAAGACTCGGCTACCTACTGTGACTCTGTAACTAGTTCTAGCAAGTTCTAGTGCTTCATTTGATTTCTGGGATCACTTTGAGGGAAGGGCTCATTAGTGCTGGTTTGCCTTCAAATCATGGATTGATTCCATATGTCACATTTTATGCTAATTTTAATATTTTCATTGGATACTTGCACTTAAGGGGTGCCATGGTGATGCAGTGGAAAGAGCTGTCCCCTTACAGAAAGACGAGCCTGGCCTGAGCCTAGCTGGGCCTCCATGGTTGTTTCTTCTGGGTGTTCGGGTTTCCTCCCACAGTTCAAAGACATGCAGTCAGGTGAACTGGAGATGCTGGATTGCCTCCTAGGTGTGAGTGTATGAATGTCTTTGTGGCATTGTGTCCAGGGTGTTTCCTGCCTTCTGCCTATTGAGTGTTGGGATGGACTCCAACACCCACGGGGGAGCCCCCCAAGAATGCAGCCCAGAAGGATAAGCAGCTTAGAAAATGGAAAAACAATGAAGCATCAAACACTTGATTAGCAAAGAACAGCAGACATGATACATGAGAAGTCAGTAGCCAAAGCAGCCACACATGTGACGTAAGCAAGGATGGGCCTTATCGCTGTACCTGACTGACCCAACAGGCATGCTTGGAGATATTCAGTGAGCAGTGATGTCCTCCGTGAGTCATCCTGTTAGTGCCAGCACCATTGGCAGACGGCTGCACCACGCAGGGCTACATGCATGCAGACAGTTACGACGGCTGCCCTTAGCACCACGTCCCCAAAGACTGCAATGGTGTCGTGCCAGGCTGTCATGGAGTGACTCAGAATGGCAGGGGGGCATCTTCAGTGACCGGTCCTGCTTTTATCTTGGTGTAGATGACCAACGAGTCTGTGTGTGGAGGCACCGTGGTCAGCACCAAAAAGAATGATTTATGTCATACATCCAGAAGGGTCTGGTGTCCCTGCACCTTCACCCCTACCGCACCATCTGCAGGAACTGTGTAAGGAACATTCATGTAGCTCAATAAATATTGCCCATATCAGTCTGAAGTTATCATCAGATATTGATCCTGGTCACCTTTATTTTCCTTCCCAACAGCACCGCACTCCCTCACCTCCTTCTGGGTGCAGCTATTCTTTTGACTGAGTGTATATCACTTTGTTCATAGTGCTAATATCCCATGCAAATATCCTTTTACATCTTAAATATCTGAAGTTGTACTTCCTCGTGTTTGTAGTCATTACGTATGTTCATGTTATAAAACCCCAAGCATTTTAAAAAAAAAAAAAAAAAAAAAAAAAAAAAAATATATATATATATATATATATATATATATATATATATATATATATATATATATATATATATATATATATATATATATAGGGAGCAGTGAAATCCAGATGTTCTCCAGTCTAATGCCCATCTTTTCATTGAGTTTGTCTGCCCAGGGCAATTTCCATCTCTGCATCTAAAGGCCATGGACAAAAACAAGCGACTGTGATTATTATAAGTATAAGGCAAAATCACTGGACGTAGAAAATATGCCTCAGTGCTCAGTGAGCTCTAACGACCCTCCGCCAGTCCACTTTTCCAGACTACCCTCATCATAAAGACTCTTCAAAGTAGGTCATTATATAGACCTGAGGGAGATAGAGGTTGATTATGCTCTGAATTCCTGTTGTGTAATCAATAGTACATGCTCGGAACAGCCCGTATTATTACCCCATCGATTATCCTAAACGGTGGCTTTGGGTATGTTGCATTGCTCAGTCAAGGAAGTTTCTCTTTGGCAGCACTTTCAGTTCTTCATGCACAAAGCCTGGAGTCGCAATAAGTGCAGGGATTGGATTTTCCCTTGGCATACCATAAATGGGTTCCCTTTTATCTTTGGGCTTTTTTTTTTTTTGGCCCCATGAAAGCTATTTGACTATCTCGTCGAAGCTTTGTTGTGGGGAGGGCCAGCCTGCCTGCCTATTATCACAGAGCCTCATAGGCAATTCCTCTTTACCGATGGCTTCTCCAGTCCCACAGAAACCCATAAGTACCGAACGGAGGGAGGTCTTCACAGTGGGCCACTCCAATCAATTCAGTAAGGATTTTGCCGTGCTGCATTCCAAGCCTATCGGAATACCGTTTAAAGAGACCAGTATCGTCCTATCCATTATAGCCCAGGCAGAGTCACTGGTAAATTACAGGTATTACACTGCCGGTGGGGACATCTGTTTCTGTTACCGGAGGACAAGACGGGGAGAGCGGATGCAAATGCAAGTCTTGGACAACTTAGAAACAAAACACCACTGAGGGAACGAGACAAACAACCGACATGAGGACAAAGACTGGTGGGAGGACAAACACCAAGAAAGAACAAAGGGCACAACATGGAGTATGGGGCGGAGCAACAACATGGGAAGGGGTGGAGCAAGAAGCAGGTGAGGGGCCTGAAAAGAGGGCGGAGACAGGAGGAGCACAGGACCAAAACAAACAGAAGCACATGGAACAGAGTGACAGACAGCACATGGACATAACATGGACAGAAACAGGAAGCCAGATAAAACAGAAACATGAACAGGACAGGGCAGGGCAATTTCATTCTCTACCACCAGAGGGCTGGAGACAGGATGGAACGGTGTTGCTATTTGTATTGGCTCACACCGTTCTGTCACTAATGGAGCTTTTTAATTATAAAACTTTTTTTTTTTGGCTCTACATTCTGATATCTAATATAACTTATGGCTCAGGACATGCGTCATGCCTTTCCATGTGTCCCTTCCTGCGTTGTTTCTGTCTTTGTTTACCTGTCCTCATGTTCCTGTCCTTTCCATGTCTGCTTTTGTTCATTTAGGTTCTGGCCCCTTCTTGCCTCCGCCCTCTTGTCATGCCCTATTAACTGTTCACGGTTTGCGGCTCCGCCCCTTCCCAGGTGTTTCTTGTTTAACCTTGCTTATTTATACCCCCAGTTGGTCTCCTTGTGTTTGCTTGGTGTTTTGTCGCAGTGTTTGTTTTCCTATTGCTCAGTTTAGGTGTCCTTGCT
>JAMWET010002532.1:15000-45000 GCA_024036415.1 Prochilodus magdalenae
TCTCTGGGGAAAAAATGACACAGTTTAATCATGCCTTTCTGCCGACTAAGGAGAGAAGGTGAAAGGAGGTTCAGGATCAAGAGCCATATCTGGGTCAGTGTGGCATCTTGGCACTTGTTCTTAAAACCTGAGACCAAAAAGCCACAACACTAAACCACATGATAACCTCGCGTTTTCGCTGGCAGACGTTTCGTGCCGCACTCCGGCAAAGATATACTCTCCTCACACCATCAGGTGTTAATGAAACTTCAGGGAGGCGCGCTGAAAAATAGAAGAGAGCTCATTTTCTCCCCAACTGCTCTGTACGTGTTGGAACAGCTGCTGAGGCCTGATGGAGAAAAGGCTTAGAGTGGACTCGACACTTATCTTCAGCTGCAGCGTTTCTGTAAAAACGCTCCACAGCCCAGTCTTTCTTCCAGTACAATACCACTAAGGCTCTGCCTTTTATCTGCTGTGTCCTGCGGCATTGAAATCTGAGGAGGTGCGTTAGATTTCCTGATCCAACTAGCCTCAACATCCTCTCAACCAGATACTAGCACATGTTTAGAATTTGTACGTCCTTTGGCCTTTTTTGCTTCACCTGTCTTGATCACTTTATAGGACAGAACAAGAATGTGCCAGTCATGCAGTGGTGGAGAACGTAACTAGAGATACCCAAAGTGAAATAACCTCAGCGGACAAAAAACAAGTAGCTATGCGCGTAGAGGTTTCTACTAATGTCCCATGCAGCTTGAATATTCTCATGCCGCTCCTGAAGATGGAAGTGGAGGTGGAGTGACACCAGGCCTTCTGGACGTGTGGCGCATGACAACAAACGGTGGTTGGTGTAGCTCAGCGGATAACACCACTACCCGCCAAGTAGCCACCACCACACGTGGGAGACTGGGGTTCGAATCCCGGGCTGAGTGACTATGCTGTGCTACACCAATAAGAGTCCGTGGGCAAACACTATGTTGGCCCTGTAATATGATTAACCTTGTAAGTCGCTCTGGATAAGGGCGTCAGCTAAATACCCAAAATGTCAAACGCATCGTCTTGGTGCTGACCATGGTGCCTCCACACACGGAATTGTTGGTCATCTCCAAGACGAAAGCAGGCCTTGTCTGAAGCTGACTCGCTGCCTTTCTGAGTCACTCCATGGCAGTCTGGTACCGTTATAGTCTTTGTGGTGTTAAGGACAGTCATTGTACGGTCTGTGTGCATGTAGTCCCGCATCGTGCACAATGGTGCTGGCTCTAACAGGATGACTCTTGGAGGCATCATTCCTGACAATGTCAAACCTACCCACCAAAATGATTCCTTCTGGGTGCAGCTATTTGTGCAACAATCGTTTAATGATGGCTGTATTATAATTAGTTCAAAGAATTGAAAATTGGCAGGTATTGGCAAATATTTCCAGAATTTGTTTTTCAGTTTCCTCAGCCTCAGATACCACAATAATATGACCCTTCCTAGCAAATAGCGGGTTGTCTTGTAAATGTCTTTGTTCAGTCAGTAGATTTCTCTCAGGGGGACGTTTGACCTTTTAAAGGAAAACTTTCGGTCGTAAGGGAGTGCTGTAATTTTCCTGACCCCTCAGTTGCTTCTCTAGAGTTAGAAGCTTGTTCCTGTCCTTCCAGAAAATCTTTTGCCTTAGTAAGAATACTAGCACTGCGTACTCAACACAGCGCTGAGCACACGAGAATGCATTTATTCAGTATTTTAATTTGTTCTCTGGTCTTCTACATGCTGTTTTACACGCCTGCTTCCACACTATGATCTGGTTCTAAAATGAACGAGCTGTTTTCCCTTTCTGGTGAGCTCATGAACAATCTGATGAGCTCTGCTCTGGTTCGTGGGTTTACAGTGAGATGTTGTGAAGAGCACACAGACACAACATGTGGAAGTAGACTAAACAAAATGAGGCTCTGCGTAAATGAGCTTTGCCCTCATCCTATTTAGTTAGCTATGCTAGTTACTTGGCGCTAATGCTAGTATCTAACATTACCTAAACTAGCTACTGGCTCCATCTGGACGTCAACACACAGTAGATTAAAGTTGTTCCTTACTATGAAACTCCCAAGATAAGACGTCATCCTCCAACCGGCAAACACGGATGCAGTCAAACAGCATGGCTGCTACTTGTAGGCTTGTAGGTTCTGATGCTAAGAAATGTTAAACTGCTCCCCTCTTCAGTCATTGTTCAAGGTTCTTGTTAGAGATATGGGTGCTGAAGTTGGCTTCCTATTTGCCAGCTTGTTTTGTCTTAAATGCTGCTGCAGTTAAAATCTGGCATCTATACAAGCTGTAGCATTTAAGGTGGAACAGGACATTCAATTTAGCTGAATAATAGGAAACCACTTCAGCCTTGCTTAAAGATGAACATCAGTTAACAGATGGGTTCCTTGGAAAGTGAATGAAAACTGCCAACATCAACGTCACAGTCTAAAAAGTGTTGATTTATCCATGTAGTCCACCATTTTCTGTTGTTCTGTTGTCATATGTGGATATCAATGAGCTGAGACTTTTATATAACAGTTTGGGGGTTTAAAATCGGCCTGTTTTACCTTCCTCTTTTGGAAAGGCAGGATTCGTATTTGAAGGAGAAACAACAGTGTTAGAGGTTCACGGTATGTCACTTCTAGACCCTCTCATTATTAAACTGTGACAATGTAAAAACAGTTTTCTATTTTATGGCGCCTTTAAATAAAAATAAAATAAATATGTCAAGCGATTTCATTATGCAGCCTTCAACAAATGTCATATATTTAAATTAAAAAACAGGGCTAGGTACAAAGTGGACCATGAGCCACCGTTTTTCTCTTTTGCCGATAATTTATTACCTGAATTAATCACGGCATGAACGTTCTGTTTTGTATGCAGTGCATTTTCCATATTTTTGCTTGACGCGTCCTACAGGCCTCCACTGGAGCTGAAAGTTTGATGTTTTTTTTATTTTTTTTATTTCAGTTTGAATGTGTGCACTTTTCAAATCGCAAAAGCCGTCCTTTCAATTCCAGTTATTCAAATTTAACATTTTTTAAATATATTTTCAATAATTCCAGATGTTAAGCCTAATCAGCTATAGGGCCTGTGAACTGTTGTAGAGGAGTTAAGCCACAATGAGTTGCAAGTAATTATGATTTAAACTGATATTAAATTAAGCTGGAATATTAGGGCAAGCTCATAGAGGTATTACATTTTTTTCGTCCAGTGAGCTTATTGTCCCTAAATTGTTTAGCCCTAGTCTCCCATTACTGACTAGAGGACTCTTTTTAGTATTGCTGTTAGCCATTTAATTAATGGGCTGTTTCATCCCTGAGCAGGTAGATAATAATAAGGCCTTACAGAAACCAGCCATCTGATATTCTGTCATTCTGCCTTCTAGTCTGCACCATATTGCCGTTGTTGTCTGTTTTTTGGTCTGATAAGCTGCTCAGTTGTTTTCTAATCACTGTAGGTGAGGTGGGGTAGTCTAACTCTAAACTACACCATCTCATCTCGTTTCTGCACCTGATAAAAAGATCGGCATTTTATGATTATTATATAGCCTTCATACTTCTGCTAAGACTAGATGGTCCTCCCTTTAGACCTCCAGTGGAGTAAAAGTACTCAAGTATTTACCTCCAAATGTACTAAGGTATGGAGAGTAACAGTACTAAAGTATTTACCCTCAGATGTACTTAAGTATGGAGAGTAACAGTACTAAAGTATGTACCTTCAGATGTACTTAAGTATGGAGAGTAACAGTACTAAAGTATGTACCTTCAGATGTACTTAAGTATGGAGGATAACAGTACTAAAGTATGTACCTTCAGATGTACTTAAGTATGGAGAGTAACAGTACTAAAGTATGTACCTTCAGATGTACTTAAGTATGGAGAGTAACAGTACTAAAGTATGTACCTTCAGATGTACTTAAGTATGGAGGGTAACAGTACTAAAGTATGTACCTTCAGATGTACTTTAGTACTGTTACCCTCCATACTTAAGTATGTACCTTCAGATGTACTTAAGTATGGAGAGTGACAGTACTAAAGTATTTACCTTCAGATGTACTTACGTATGGAGGGTAACAGTACTAAAGTATGTACCTTAAGATGTACTTAAGTATGAAGATTACGGCTCTAATGTCCTATTATCATTTCTGGAACAGGACTCTTCATCAGCTCAGTGTAGGTGAAGAGACTCTAGTGTCTCTCAGTCCACCAGTCTTTAATAGAAGCTCATTCATTAGTCTGACACTGACGTCTATTCACATCATCAGCACAGAACACTGAAGGAGAACAGGTTCCATTAGCTAGAACCAAGCCCTGTCCAACAGGTCAAATCAAACTCCAGTCTTGGCTTTATCGGTCAGGAATCGTCCTCTGCTGGTTACTGTAATATGGATGAGATATGTATGCACCTGACTGACCCAACAGCCACTATTACAGACATTCAGTGTGCAGTGATTGTCCTCTGACCTACTTTGATTTGAATACGAATCCCGGCACTTAAGTTCTTCTCAAACTCGTTCACGGCGAACTAACCCAGCTTATTTTGGTCTCGTCTTATCAGTCAGTGAATCACCAGCCTCCCAACAGATAAGAGGGAGTGTGCAGTTGGGTTCTTATCAGCCAGACAGATCAGTGCAGCACGTGGCTGTGCACTCTTCCCATTATTCTACTCCTCCAGCAGGAAACTCTCAACCCTAGAGGTACCACTATCCTGGCACAGGTATCATTACAGGAGGAACAGCGGTTCGTACACAGCATGCTGCTAACACCCACCCACTAACACCCACCCAAACAGTTTCAGTTCCACACGAGTGGAAATGTTAACTTGCCTTCTGGAACACAGAAGAATTAGAGACGTGTCCCCGGGAATTTAGGGTTGATGCAGACATCCAATATGCTACTACTGATACATAAACAATTATGAAAACTAAAACTGAATTCCTGGATTAGCATTACATACAGTATACCGTTATTCATTTAAATGCAGTGAAGTATATGATGATGCTGCTGCAGAGGACAAGAAATCTGCATCTTCAGTGACGAGTCGTGATGTTGTCCATGGGCGGAGGCACTGCGTTCAGTGCCAGGAGGCCTGGTGTCGCTCCACCTTCACCCCTACTGCACCATCTGCAGGAACTGTGTGAGGATATTCAAGCTGCATGGGATGGATTATCACAGGACACCATTAGGAACCTCTACAGCTCCATACCGAGACGTCTGGCTGTTGGGTTAGCAAACATGGTGGCCCAATGCCATACTGAGAGACAGACTTCTGTATGTGTAGCTCAATAAATATTGATCACATCAGTCTAAATGTATCATCAGTTATTGATCCTGGTCACCTTTATCTTCCTTCCCAACAGCACCGCACTCCCACACCTCCTTCTGGGTGCAGCTGTTCTTTTGATGATGAGTGTGTAAATACAGTAACTAGAGAGCTAGTGTTGTTGAAATACTGGTTTTTATGTACTGTCAGAAATTACATGATACCACGTTGTAATATTGAAACCCTCAGTATCAGCCGTTTGAAGCCGTCAGGTAGGACGAGTATGTAAAGGTAGACCACTGTGTTAAAACTACTCTACTCTACTGACCACAGGAAGAACCACAGTTTACATCATCGTATTATGCAGTGAGAGTGAGGGCTATTTTTGAGATAGCATTCTTACAGGATTGTAGGGGCAATATGATGAGCTTTTATCAATGTTATGATTATTCACATATGTCATATAAGAGCACTCTGTAGTTCTACAGCTCCAGACTGTAGTCCATCTGTTTCTCTGTATACTGTATTACCTTGTTCTTCAATGGTCAGGACCACCACAGAGCAGGTATGATGTAGGTGGTGGATCATTCTCAGCACTGCAGTGACACTGATGTGGTGGTGGTGGTGGTGTGTTAGTGTGTGTTGTGCTGGTGTGAGTGGATCAGATACAGCGGTGCTGAAGGACACCTCAGTGTCACTTCTGGACTGAGAATCGTCCGACATCCAACATTATCCAAACAATAGCGTCCTGTGGGCTGATCCACTCACACCAGCACCACACACACTAACACACCACCACCACGTCAGTGTCACTGCTCTGTGTGGTACAACAATACCTGGTATCAAATCAGCACCAGCTGTGCTCTCTTGTTTTCATTCAGAAGGCAGCATCACCCATGCTCCACAGAAAGTATAGCAGGAGAACCACATCCTGTACTAGAGAAAAGACAGGAGCCATCAAGCACACCCTTCATGGTTTGTCGCCATGTCCTCTCCACTCTAAAAGCAAACTGTCGCCCTGAGCGTTTCCTGCTAGAAGGCCATTGGCTGCTAAGTGCCCCCCATTACTGACCTGCGGGACCTTCATTATTCCTGAGTAAAGAAAAGAGAGGAAAGAGTTGCTGAAGACCCCTCACCCTCCTACCCAGGACACCACACGAGGAAAACACTTCAGATCTATCAGGCCTAGATCCAGCTGCAGCCCGACCAATAAAATCCACTTAACGGGAAACTCTAGCTGGATCTTACAGGCTTTCAGTTAGAAGTGGCTGACCAGTTTAATGACCTTTCATATTGTTCTCTTGGTGCTACAGCTGGCCAATGGGCAGTTCAGTTCTGACTTTGTGACTGATCAACAGCATCTACTAAAATGCACGCCCCTGACATGTTGTTGTTGTTGTTGTTGTATGATGCTTTATTAATGCATTTATAATGCATTATGAATAGAGGATTTATAGAAGGTGTAGGTTTTACGCCGTTATTATTCCTGTATGTGTTGCAAGTCTTTTGGAAGATAGAGAATATTTAAAACATCTTTGATCTGATGACAAAAGTAAAGTTTATGGGAACTATTTTCTGGATGTGTTAGGCCTAAGGAATTAAGAAACACACATTGTACCCCAGAACAAAATAAATGTAGTGGTAATTTAGTTACTTGGAGTGTATTAATATTGTATTTCTGTTGTAAATATTCAGCTTAAAGTTAAACTAAAAAATACATTTTCTTTCTGAAATAAACAATTAAAGAAAAGAATAAAAAAAAAGCACAGTAAAATAAAAAAACTTAAAAGCAGTAAATAAACTGTAATAAACAGTAAATAGAAAATAAATATAAAAATCTAAAATAAAAGCACAGCAAAATAAAAACAATCAAATAAAAGCACAGTAAAATAAAAAAAAACTTAAATAGTAAATAAAAAGAATAAAATAAAAGCACAGCAAAATAAACTTAAATAGTAAATAAAAAGAATAAAATAAAAGCACAGCAAAATAAAGAATACAATAAAAAATAAAAGCACAATAAAATAAAAATAAAATAAAAGCGCAGTAAAAAAAAAAAAACTTAAAAGCAGTAAATAAACTGTAATGAATAGAAAATAAAAATAAATCTAAATTAAAAGCACATCAAAATAAAAAAATCTAATAAAAGCACAGTAAAATAAAAAAAACTTAAATAGTAAATAAAAAGAATAAAATAAAAGCACAGCAAAATAAAAATAATACAATAAAAAATAAAATAAAAGCACAATAAAATAAAAAGAATCGTAAAATAGAAGTAAAATAAAAGGGAAAAAAGCACAGTAATAAATTCAAACTCTCATTCTCACTGACTGAATGGTTGCAGTACATTTGTACCTGATAATGTTTTTAAATTTCCATGAATTTGTTCGTTATAAGGCCGATATAACCAGCTAATGCCTCTTTATAGCCATCTGAATCAGTTATGTCTAAGTCTCTGTGTAAACAGAGCACACATTAGACAGAGCACCGTGGCTCCATAATCGAACGGCTGTGTGGCGCCCATGCTAAAGAGGGTGGAGGGTAAATACCTTCTGAGTGCTCTTGACTCTGTCATCCTGATTCATGCTCCGTGAACGTTGCTTCGGATCACTGTTTTGCACCAGCAGCCGAGCCTGACTTAATCTGCGTTTGTGAACTGCAGCTGCTGCTCTTCAAGGCTAACGTAACACCCTGCCGGGGCATGACTTTGCTGCTGCTCTGGAAGGCTCACTTTGTTGGTTCTGAGTTAGTAGTGGATGGCTTGATGTGCTGTATAAGAGTTGGAGACTAGAGTGTACAGGTCTGCTCCTACAGGGCCTTAGTCCAGCTCAGTTTGGAGACGTCAGTGCCCAAATACACTTGGTTTAATTCATTTACATTACATTTAAGGCATTTAGCGGACGCTCTGATCCAGAGCGATTTACAACCGTGCTTGGTGTTCTGTTGGATGATGTTTTCCAGCCAGTGCAGGAAGGTAAGAGTCTGAACTTGCCATGGGATTAGACGCTGTCCAAACAAGGGCCAGTGCTAATACCTAGAGAGATCAACACACAGACCTATAATTCAACTCGGTAGTCCTGCTGGCATGTCCACATAACATTCAACTTAGTAGCATGTTGGCTGAAAAGGCACTGAGGAGATTCAGATGTCTGGCTTTTGCATTGGCCCTAGGGGTGGGCAATATTGAAATAACATGATATGATACTTAAAGCCATTTTCACGACACAGAGTATGTATCACGGTAGATAGATAGATAGAACAGCGTCAGTTCATCTTGGGAATGACATATACTGCGTCCTGCACAGTGGTCAGAGGGATTTTAAGCCATTCTTCTTGCAGGATAGTGGCCAGGTCACTGCGTGATGCTGGTGGAGGTTCGTCCTTCTTGGTGGTATGCTGACATTACCCTGGATACCGTGGCTCTTGATACATCACAAAGACTTGCTGTCTTGGTCACAGATGCGCCAGCAAGACGTGCACCAACAGTCTGTCCTCTTTTGAACTCTGGTATGTCACCCATAATGCTGTGTGCATTGCAGTATTTTGAGCAGAACTGTGCTCTTACCTGCTAACTGAACCTTCACACTCTGCTCTTACTGGTGCAATGTGCAGTTAATGAAGATTGGCCACCAGGCTGGTCCAATTTAGCCATGAGACCTCCCACACTAACATGACAGGTGTTTCAGTTTCATTGTCCAACCCCTGGATAGATAGATACTTTATTGATCCCGAAGGAAATTTAGCAATAATATTATAATATAAAATAAAATATTACAGTTTTTGAATTAAAGATGTCAGTATTAAAAACCCCGTCACCATATGCATCAGTTTGCTAATGCTAACCTTCATGGTTTGCCATTACACTACTTGTTTACAGTGGTGTGGAAGAGTTTAATGCCTGAGTATAGACTGCAACACTGCTATCTAGTGATCCACTGACTGCCACCAATCTATACCTTCAACCATTAAACGATAATCAGTGCTGTGTTTTCGAGAATCAATATCGCGATATTGCGATCCTCACGAGTATTATTGATGGTTTCTTACACTCCTAGACATGCTAAGAAATGGTGCGTTACCATGATATTCTACCATGACAACAATAAGATATGGTCATATGGCTTCCGATCTAATTACATTATAATTACAAACTTCATTAGAGTACCAGTCAAAAGTTTAGACACGGCTACTCGTAGAAGGCTCTCCTTATGTTTATTTTTACTGTAGAGTAAAAGTGAAGACCTCACACTATAAAACAGCACTCATGGAATTATACAGTCCACCTTAAACCCCTCCAGAATGGAGCTTTACAGGAGGATGAACCAGCTCTCTTAACCTGCAGTGGAGGCTGATGGAACAAGATGCTTTCAAGGTCTAATAGTCTATCCACTCAACAAGATGGATGGTGTTGGTGGTCTTAAAGACTCTGTAGTCTTACACTTAACAGCTCCAACCGTCTGAACCAGTCCATATCCTGATATACCACATACACTCCTGATGTAGCAGAGTATGATATTCCTCCATATCTCCACCTCTTATATATTCAGCTTAGTGAATATTCATGATGGACCGACCAATAGAATCGCTCCAAACCTGCTTAGTAATAAACCTTGTTCTATCAGCTCCACTGCAGGTTAGGAAAGCTGGTTCATCCTCCTGTAAAGGTCCATTCTGGAGGGGTTTAAGGTGGACGGTATAATTGTTATTTCATTGTTTGAGGTCTTCACTTTTATTCTAAACTAAAGCATTGAGAAACATAAGGAGAACCTTCTATGAGTAGCCAGGTCTAAACTATTGACTGGTACTCTATGCATTCTTTAGTTCCTAGCAGTGAATACAAACAGTTAATGTGGGTAAATATTATGCATTGGTTTTGAGACGTGGGCTTGTTACAAGCAGCCTGAAGGAGGACACTACTTCCTCTAGACTGCCATGTTTAATTTAGCATCACTCTTTCAAAGTTCCATGCAGTGTGGATAAGAACTTGTCATCCAGTAACGTCATGATTTATCATTTACAGTCTGAGCTGTTCATTCAATCAGAAGTCTCATTGGAAAGAAGCTGTATATGTTCTTGAATAGAGACGTTCTCTGGTGCTGGAACATTAGGACATAGTGGATTGAGTTCTCCATAAAGAAAAGCCCTAAATCAGGCGGACTGCTCTGATAGTGTCCACCCCCTTGTTAAGGACAAGGTCAAACAGGCTCCAACCATCCTCTCAAGTCTGTAGAACATAGAGAGGCTGAATGTGCAGATCTGCTGTTTGACATCAGGTACACTTTGTACATTGGAGACCTAATGTCTCATTACACGGCATACGTCCCTGTATCGGTAACAGCAGCATAACGGTGAGTTTAGCAAACCTGCGACGCTTTTTATTAGCCAGTAAAGCTACAATAGACATAGAGACAGCTTAGCACTGAGTCACCTTTTGTGTTTAGGTGGTAGTAAGTTCAGGCTCCTGCAGATGGCGCTACAAGAGGATGGTGGAGCTATAAATGCCTGCGGGGTGTGAGAGTGACGGGATCCATAGATTGGGAGGAGGTGCTACAGTGCAGTGTCTCGTTCCATGTGTGGAAAACGCTCCAGAGCAGATGTTAATGATTGGCTAAAAGGAGTGACTGAGCATGTGGGCGTGGCCAAAGACCATAGTGGGAAGGAAGTAGCTGAATCTGCAGGTGTATGGAAGCGTACGGCCATACGGGTCTACCAGCAGTGGATAAAATCCCAGTCTACAGGGAATTCTCCTCGGAATTGTCCCAAGGGAAGGCATCCACCAAATCTGTTCAAACTACACAGCTGATGCAAGAGTGTCTGAACACTGATATGGCCTACGTCCAGAAACCTGTTGAGTCCATGCCAAATCCAATCAACGCTGTTATTGGTGCTCATGGAGGTAGTACCTGGGTGTTGCGTAACAGCTGGGCACTCAGATATCCATCTGTCATTTTTAGGTTACCCCTTTGCTTTCCTGCGGTTCGACAGTGGCATGAAGGCTGTGCATTTGACAGATTTGTCTCCAGATAAACAGAAGCAATGCAATCACCTGGAATTCAAAACTCTCACCACCAAACCTTGAATGAGTGAAATGGAGAGAAACGTTAGCTGGCTGGTTCCCCGCGGACCTCTGGAGTCAGGGCTGTACAGCTGAGCTTCATTTTCTCGCAAACCTTTCCAATTCCCCCAGCTTACCGGCTTACACAATGATTTTTGCTCACTCAGAGAATCTCCGGGGTAATCCTTATACTCACAATAAGGAAACATTTGCGGCAGCAGTTGCTGAAATGCTGCTGTTGCTGAAGGTGTTCAGATGCAGCACGCTCCCATAAATACCCATCTACAGTACATTCAGCATTTGAAGAGTTTGATTAGTCTTTGAATATTAGAGTTTGGATATGTCTTATAGCTAGGGCTGAACTACAGCTGGGAAGTATGATCATATAAGACCAGAGGATAAAAAAATGAGTCACCTGGGACCAAAACATGAATCTGACACTCATACTTAAAGTGACTTACCAAGTTAATCATGTTACAGGTGGGCCAGTGCGGTGTTAGGAGTCTTGTCTACTCTTAG
Organism: Prochilodus magdalenae; assembly: GCA_024036415.1. NCBI lineage: Eukaryota > Metazoa > Chordata > Actinopteri > Characiformes > Prochilodontidae > Prochilodus > Prochilodus magdalenae. The sequence continues at coordinate 26,819 of JAMWET010002532.1, forward strand.
GACTCAGCACAGCATAGTCATCGAACCCCGATCTCCCACATGGTGTGGTAGCTCAGTGACAAGTGGCGTTATCTGTTGTGGTGGGGAGATCGGGGTTCGATGACTGTGCTATGCTGTTGTCCTAAGAATAGCCAGGACTCCTAACACCACACTGGCCCACCTGTAACATGATTAACTTGGTAAGTCGCTACCTAACAGTGTGGAACACCTCCACAAGCATGAATAGCAGCTGTGATTAGCGTTGCCACCCGTCCTGTAAAATACACCACCACGGACTCGGCTCAAATCGAACACATGTCACTCAAACAAGACCATGTGACCACGCCCTGCCCTTTATTTTCATTTCTGAAAGGTGGCAACCCTAGCTGTGCTTTGATTTGGCATGGACTAGACAATTTTGTGGATGTAGCCACATCAGTGTTCAGACACTCTTGCATCAAACCATTGCGCAGTTGGGCCAAATTTGGTGGAGGCCTTCCCTGGCACAATTCCGAAGAGAATTTCCTATAGACTGGGATTTTAGCCACTGCTGGTAGCTTCCATACAGCTGCAGATTCAGCCATTCCTTCACACTATGGTCTTTGGCCACGCCCAAATGCTCAGTCACTCCCTTTAGCCAATCATTAACATCTGCTCTGGAGCCATTTTCCACACATGGAACGAGACATTCCCTGCACTGTAGCACCTCTTCTCAATCTATGGATCCCGCCACTCACACCCCGCAGGCATTTATAGCCCCATCGTCCTTGTGCTGCGCCATCTGGAGGAGCCTGAACTTACTACCACCTTAAACAGGCAATGTGACCGGAGCTTGAGTAATATCTCTGGCTTCATAGGGTGAAATGCAAACTAAGAAGCAGCAATTCTTATAAGACCACATGTTAATCCTGATGGTTTATCATTGCACCATGCACTGTGAGAACAGTCTGCTGGTTGCTCATGTGTGGCTTTATTATTTATTTATTTATTAATTTTCTCCACCTTTTTAGGCTAGCTCTGCAGCGTATGTGACTCCCTCATCCCCTCCTGAATTAAACACTGACCTCTGGCATTCACCTCCACAGCCATGTTGTCATTATAGCACCAATTCGTCTGTTCCCGAATCACAATTTGGCCATTATGATCAATTAGCCCCATCATTAGCATAAGAGGTTGTTATTTTGCTGTGCAGCAGGTGAACAGGAAGCAAGAAGTGGGTCTAGTCTCACACCACAGCAGCCTCGAGGAGCTAGGGTCAGGAATTAGGGGTGGAAACAACAAAGCTGACTGATTTTGATTATTTTAGAAGAATTTAGAATAATTTTCTGAAATGATCAATACGTTCATCTTGATCTTCTCATTAGCATGCTTGGGATCATTAGATCGATCCCCAGACTTGCACTGATGGTTCAAATCTAAATTATTAAGCGAGTCTGTGGACTGGTGGCTGGTCCAGGGTGTTTCCTGTTGAGCGCTGGGATAGGCTCCAGTACCAACCCCCATAAGTGGCTCAGAAGATCGATGGATGGATGGATGGATGGATGGATGGATGGATGGATAAAGTGAGTGGTCAAACTATTTAAAGTGAAAACTTTAAGAATGAACTTCTGGACAGGAATCGGGTGCAGGTTTATTAACAGATACTTAGGAACATGAACAGGCCAGGTCAAAACTGCCAGATCAGTCCTAGAAACCAGGGAAACCAACCAGAACCAGGGATCCAGGAGTCAATTTCCAAGACAAGAAACAAGAAGTCATACCAAAGTAGCACGTCTGCAAATTCAGTGGTCAGAATTGAGCAACAGAGCATGTGGTTTATGTACCATACAGCATGGCTGACACAGAAAGCACATGATCATCAATTAGAACACAGGTGATGGTGGCCTCTAGTGGCATGGAGGGGAATTGACAACAGACATGATAGAAAACCATATGCCAAGCTTTTTTTTTATTTTCTTTAACATTTGAACACAGTAGCGATCCACTAGTCTGGGTGCCTGCAGCCAGTATGCTAAATTTAAATACCAGCCCTGCGTTTATTTAATTTTCCCATCAAAATGACCATTAAGTTCAAGGACAAGGTTCAGCAACAGGACAGAACATTATGTTTTAAATGCAGTTAAAAATGTTATTACTGCCAAAAAGATTCAGAAGTGGTGGAAAAATGTTTTTTGATACTCAGTAAAGTGTACAGCTTGAAGGGTAACCGTTATTAAGGAAAGAGTCTTTGACTTCTGGAATGAAGCGTTCAGACCAAAGGACAGCAGAGGCTGGGCCTAGTCCCTGGACACCAGTGGGGTGGCGGGGTAGAAAAGAGGAGAAAGTTGAAACGTCGGCACCTGAAAACAGCAAAACAGGAACGCAAGTTGAGTCCTTCTAAAGCACGATGGGAGACTGCAATTGAGTGAGTGACGCAGCAGTGGAGCTTTCCTGGCAGAACCTCTGCTAAAGCTTTCACCTCTGCTGATTTCAGTGCTTAGTGTGGCCACTCAGTGCTACTCGCCCAAAAACCAGGCACTGACGACGACCACAGAGGGCAGAAAGGTGATGTCCGAGCCGTACACACAGACAGTAGCCACTGCGTGAGAGTGTGTGGAGGACGACAGCTGCAAGAGAGGGTGGGAGCAGCAAGAGTGTGCTGTAGCGGGAGCAGTGACTGGAAGATCTCGTCTCTGTTCAGGTTTGCTTGCTGCCTTCATGAGATCCATGTCATGATCCTGGTTAGCCTTCAGCAGAATGTGAGGCCCGGACCCTGACTTCCCTCCCTCTCTTGTGGCTGTCGTTGGCACCTGTGGGTCAGGCAACTGGTGCAACTTGCATTCAGGTTTGCAAGGAAGTCTGCAACATTCAGGTTTTTGCAAGGAAGTCTGGCAGGCATGTTTCAACTTGATCCAGCTGGAGCTTGGCATATGCTGACCGATACCCCAAACTTTTCCTGAGTCAGGTCATCTTTTCTCACACAGCTAGTGCTGTGTGGATGTCAGGTCATCGTTCTGCACGAAACCAGTGGCTTCTTTGTTTGATACGCTCAACTTGATCTTCTCAGCAGTGGGCTTGGGATCATTAGACCGATCCCCAGACTTGCACTGGCGGTTCGAAGGGTCTTCCATTGCTTTGGCAGCATACATACTGCAATCTGTTACTTCCAGAGATCTCATATTTAGACTCATCCGTCTGTAAAACCCTACGTCATTAGTCAGCTGGTCCATTTTGTCGTTTTAATGCAGATTTTTTTTTTTTTTTTTTTTTATCTCTTTCATTTTCTCTGTAACAGCTTCACTACATTTTTACACCCCTATAGAAAATAAACAGGGATTAAGAGCCTCTGTGAACACACATTGCCACTTGTTGCCCACCTGTCAGGAAAGCCAGTATCCAGTTACGAGTGGAAGTGGACCTCTCTGCGTTCGGCAGCGTGTGAACGGTTGCCTTGCTGTCAGAGCTGCGGTCAATAAATAGTATCGTTCCACTTGGTCCTGCTGTTCGTAACCAATGTTGATGGCTATAGATTGTGCACTCAGTACTGTAGAGCTGCTGAAAGAAACAACTTCACCTCCTAATAAGTATTTGTTATGCTGGGTATGCTGTATTTTCCCCCTCTGTATATGTAGGCTGAGGTGAGTGGTGGCATGCTGCAGGCTAGCTGTCAGCGTCCTCCTTGCTACAAAGCACGCTGAGCAATTTAGACATGCGACCACTGCTGAGCTGCTGAGGTAGTAAGACATCAGCCTGCCTTCTCAAGCTCAACAGCAGAGTAGAGACTTTTTGAGACATGGCGTCTTATTCTGACGCAGTTACTGCTGATGTACTGCTAATTATTTAGGAAAGTTGAACGCTGGCTATAGCTGGCTACGCATTCACCGCACTTTAACGCTACATGAATTGCATAGCCGTTGTATTATACATGCCTGTGATAGCACTGTGAAGCATTACAACATATTACATCACGATATTCAGCAGAGCTTTAGCTAACGAGGTATACCATTCAGTACACACTCCTAAGCACAGTGATAGGCGATAAGCCTTCCCTGGATGATTGGGCTACAGTGCATGTGTGGTAAATTGGCCAAAATGAGTGACTGCATTTGGGCGTGGCCAAAAACCATAGTATAAAGGGATGTAGCTGAATCTGCAGGTGCATGCGGGTCTACCAGCGGTGGCTAAAAAATCCCAGTCTTCCAATCCTCCTCGGAATTTGGCCGAACTATGGAAATCTTTGATGCAGGAGTGTCAGAATCTTGATCTGGCCTATCTCCAGCCCTTGTCCAGTCCAACAGATCCAATCATAGCTGTTATTAAGGGCTTGTGGAGGTGCTGCACGATATTAGGTACTGTTTAGTCTGAGAAAATTGTCGCTTACCAAAGTTACTAGACGTCAATCAACCTACAGTACTTTGAAATGTTCAGACAACCTGTTGTGTTTATATAATTTCCCATCAAATTCAACACTGGAGGAAAATTACACTGTGTAATCTGCAGAATCTGCGTTTTGTTGAGTTGTCTTCTCAAATTGGAAGGATGGGCACAAACACCTGTGGATGTTCTCCGATCTGAAGCCTCAGTGGAGCTTGATTTCCCCCCTCTTCTCTCAAAGATGAAAGCTGTAAGTGCTGTTTATGCGACGGTCTCATTGCTTGTGTGAATGTTAGTCTCTTTGAAGGGGACTGTGATGTCAGCCACTCATGTGGGAGCAGCTTTTGTTGGGAGGGCGCAGCTGTAACCGGTTGGTTTTAAGATTAGAAGGTTGGAGGAGACATAATGGCAGCAGAGTGCGGTACGGTAAAGAGCGGATCAATGAAATACGGATAGACGTGATGTGTTGGGGTTTTTTCTGTTAATTATAAATTTGTATAATAATATGTTGTACTTAATGGGACGACAAATAAACAACAAAGGTGAAGGGTGGTCTCTGACCTTTGTACTTCACTCTACTGTATGTACAAAGAAGAGAGCAAGCAGAAGCAGAAGAAATCAACTGACAGGAATGAAACGTGGTGGGTAGGTTTGACATTGTGAGGCATGCGAATGATTCAAGTTTCACATTCGGCTTTGCATGTGACGTAAGCAGGGACGGGCCTTATCTCTGCACCTGACTGAGCCAACAGCCATTACTGTGGACATTCAGAGAGCAGTGATGTCCTCCATGAGTCATCCTGTTAGTGCCAGCACTGTTGCCCGTACGACACAGGACTACATGCACACAGACCATTATGACGACTCCCCTTAACACCACATCAACATCACCACAGAGCCACTATGGTCAGCACCAACACGAACAGTTTGATGTCAGAGGGCCTGTATGAGAATATTCAAGCTGCATGTGATGGACTACCACAGGACACCATTAGGAACCTCTACAACTCCATACGGAGACGTCTGGCATGTTGAGTCTTATACATACCAGTCTAAATGTATCATCATTTAATGTTCCTGGTAACTTTCATCTTCCTTCCCAACCGCGCGGCAATCCAACACTGAGTAAGGGGGCTCAAATTGCTGAGGAGGGTGGGTTCCCAGTTTGAGTCTTGGCTCCTCTCAAACTTTCTTCTTCTTGCTGTGTGTAGCAGCTTCTTTGCAAAGCTTATTGTAATGTTCTGAATACATAATAAACTGAACTGAACTAAATTGCCCAGGCTATCCATTTCTCCTGATGTCTTAGTGAGACTCTTGAGGCCTATTACATTATCATGTAATGCTTTAGTCATTGTTAGGCAAAAAGACTCCAATACCGAAGTGTGCAGAACTAAAAAGCCAGAAACGATTTATTAACAATCAAGGCAATCTCAACAGGCACCTGTAAACAGAGCAATAAAGGTAAACGCTAAAACAGAGTCAGGAACAGACGGAGATCAGAACCAGTTAGAGCAAGCAGCGAGAGCAAACACGTTTAAAGGGATAGACCGAAGGGGAAAACCAAAGTGGGAGAGCAGAGATTCGTATCGAGGAGTAACAACACGAACAAGAGGGGTCAGGCGAAAGAGTAGTCGGGGAACGAAAGTCGGAAACCAGAAGTAGACAACGAGAGAAGTAAACGCTCAGAATTGCTAAGCTAGGTTTGGCGAAGCTTCGCAGGGAACCCCTGTAAACCACAGTCTTAAATACAGACAGTAATTAGATACAGCTGAGTTAAAACCCAGGTGATCTAGAGAGACTCAGAAAATCCAAACGGGGGCGCATGGATATGACGTCATCGAGCATGGCCCTCTGGGAAGTGGAGTCTCGAAAAGCGGAGAAGCTGGGAAGACCTGGAGGCGTGACAGTCATTTAGATTTGTATAGTACCGCATGCATAATGGGCTGGGCAGGTTGCACTTCAACCTGTTGTTTTTATGGAGGTAAAATCTCCTATTATTACCCGCCGGTTTAAGAACACCTGCACTGGTTTCTCCCAGTCATGCTTTAGCTATTAATAATACCAAACTGCACGCAGAGAGGATGCGGCAGGACTGTCAGAGCGAGGTATTAAACGGAAGTTGGATGCTGCTGAGAGAGGCAGGAAACAACATTGGATACTTTTTCACTGATGTATGTAACACAGGGGGCATTCATCAAGCCTGCTGATTCTCCTAGGAAGAGCCTGAGTTGCTTGGACCCCCCCTGTGTGAAATTGGTCCACTGAAAGCCTTTGGACCCACAGCTACTTTCCTAGCGCGTGTGTCTGCAGCGTGCGTGTCTTCTGAATGGCTAAAGGCTTATCACGCTCACACACTGCACCCTACCGAGTGGAATGGTTTGTTCCTTCTGGATCAAGCTCTGAAATATCACAGCAGTACCTAGAAGGAGTTCGTACAGCATTACCACAGTGTGCCATCATTTCTTTCGGGCCTAGAGCTGCGTCTTTCCGAAGTCTAAATGTGGGAACATGTTTTATGTACAGCACTGAACAACTGTGTGTTAGTAGTTGGGGTAGGGTTGTCATCCTTCAGAAATGAAAATAAAGGCCGGGTGGGGGCGTGGTCATGTGTTATTTGGGGGAGAGTGTTATCAATCATGTATGACAGACGTGTATATTGGACATTTACGGAAATACGGAAAAATTTACTGACATTTACGGTAATACGGGACATTTTACTGACATTTACGGTAATACGGGACATTTTACTGACATTTGCGGTAATACGGGACAAATTTACTGACATTTGCGGTAATACGGGACAAATTTACTGACATATACGGAAATACGGGACAAATTTATTGACATCTTTCAGAAATGAAAATACGGGACATCTTTCAGAAATGAAAATAAAGGCCGGGTGGGGGCGTGGTCATGTGTTATTTGGGGGAGAGTGTTATCAATCAAAAAAAAAAAACGTGTATATTGGACATTTACAGAAATATGGAAAAATTTACTGACATTTACGGAAATATGGAACAAATTTACTGACATTTACGGTAATATGGGACAAATTTACTGACATTTACGGTAATACGGGACAAATTTACTGACATTTACGGAAATACGGGACAAATTTATTGACATTAACGGAAATACGGGACAAATTTACTGACATTTACGGAAATATGGAACAAATTTACTGATTTACTGACAAATTTACTGACATTTACAGAAATACGGAAAAATTTACTGACATTTACGGAAATATGGAACAAATTTACTGATATTTATGGAAATGCGGAACAAATTTACTGACATTTACGGTAATACGGGACAAATTTACTGACATTTACGGAAATACGGGACAAATTTATTGACATTAACGGAAATACGGGACAAATTTACTGACATTTACGGAAATATGGAACAAATTTACTGATTTACTGACAAATTTACTGACATTTACGGAAATACGGGACAAATTTATTGACATTTACGGAAATACGGGACAAATTTACTGACATTTACGGTAATACGGGAAAATTTACTGACATTTACGGAAATACGGAACAAATGTACTGACATTTACGGAAATACGGGACAAATTTACTGACGTTTATGGAAAAACGGGACAAATTTACTGACATTTACGGAAATCCGGGACAAATTTACTGACATTTACGGAAATACGGGACAAATTTACTGACATTTACGGAAATCCGGGACAAATTTACTGACATTTGCGGAAATCCGGGACAAATTTACTGACATTTGCGGAAATACGGGACAAATTTACTGACATTTGCGGAAATCCGTAACAAATCTACTGACATTTACGGAAATACGTAACAAATCTACTGACATTTACGGAAATACGTAACAAATCTACTGACATTTACGGAAATACGTAACAAATTTACTGACATTTACGGAAATACGTAACAAATCTACTGACATTTGCGGAAATCCGTAACAAATCTACTGACATTTACGGAAATACGTAACAAATTTACTGACATTTACGGAAATACGGAACAAATTTACTGACATTTACAGTAATACGGAACAAATTGCACACCGTATTGGTTTAATATGGGACGCAACATTTACTTGCCAAATAAAGGATGATTCCATATTTTACGGGACGGGTGGCAACCCTAAGTTGGGGTCATTTGGGTTCATCTGGTGTACCAGGGGACATCTTCATATTAAGAATGAGTTTTGTCATTATGGCTATACTGGTATGTAAATGAATGTGGAGAAGATGGCACAGAGACGACGCTAAACATGTTAATTCATTTACCTCCCATGTGGTAAGTTGCTGTCTATGTTGGTCTGGGGAGGGGATGGATGGAAACAGTACTTGGGGTTATGCCTTAGCCTAGATCAGTGACTAGGTGGCTTTCTGTGCACCCCGCCCCTCGCTCAGCTAGCTGCTTCAGGTGAAGCTGCAATCTCAGTCTACAAGTTGAGAGGCTCTGCAGCTTCTCATCTTATACTGATGGACCTGAGGGCTATATTAATATAATACTTAATAAAATTCCAGGTGCATTAGTAACTGAAGATGATCCGCTGCCATTCTGAGTCACTTCAGGACAGTCTGCCAGTCTTTGGTGACACTGACGTGGTGTTGGGGACAGTTGTTGTAACTGTCTTCATACATGTAGTCTGGGGCTGCGCAGCCAGCTGCCTATGGATGACTCATGGAGGACATCACTGCTGGCTCAGCCAGCTACAGCGATAAGGGCTGTCCTTGCTTACAGTCCTTGCGATCACAGTCCTCGATTCCTTTCAGGTGCAGCTTTGTGTATGTATGGTGGTGGTGTGTGTATGGTCAAGCGGTAAACACACAGGACAACACAGCTACAGACTGGCAGAGGGCCAAACCCACTCTCTACAGACCGTGATGAGCGCCACCTCATTCCAATGTCCCTTAACCACTGTAAGGTGACCTCAAGTGACCTACAGAGAGACTGGCGAGCGTTGGCTGGGGTGAAACGCACAGCGAGCATGGTTCTAGAAACAGGCTTCTGGAGGTCATTAGTGATTTTCTAAATACACAGATCTAATACAATATCTGATCTGGTGTTTGGGAGACATGGTTCCAGTAGTGTAGAGAATCAAACAGAACTGAGGGATTCTGGTCCAACACAAACCCAGAACCTGTACAGCTAGAGACACTGAGCATTCTGAGGTGGTCTCTTAATATTTTACAGAGCTGTATATATATTTATACACCAAATTATTTTTCACCGATACTTTGATCGTTCCTGTAGTTCTTAATTAGTTCCTTCATGCAACTTTTCCTACAAAAATGAAATACTGTGATAGACATCATTCTGGAAGCATCTCGATTTGCCCCGTCTCGCAGGGCTCTGCAAGTTCATGGTCATGACAGGGATGTTTTAATGACTTTAATTTGCACGGTGTAATTCATGATTGTGAGCCTGCACAAGTTGTAATAGGCAAATGTTTCCAAGTCGCCCGACTTGCCTTCCCATGAATATTCATGCGTTATCTCTTATGGAATGACTGCTAGGCTGTAAATGAGTTTCCTTTTCTTTCAGTATTCCGTTTTAATCAGACTACAAAGATTAGGAGGCCGAGAGACACCCTGGGGCTTCTCCGTGGTCACAGTAATTACCACACTGGTAATTTGTCGAGGCTAATGTAATCTTTTGTTAGCGCTCCACTGAGACAACCTGGTTGTTTTCCTGTAAACAAATGAACACTTGATGGTACGTTGATATCTCAGTGATCGCTCAGACTCGAGGTTAGCCCACCAGTCTGCAGTGCATGCTCCTATTCTGTCTGAATTAGTGAATAAATAGCTTTATATACAGCAGGATAATCACTTCAGTGCTTTCCCAGGTCTCTAACTGAGCTGTATTGCTGTCTGCTACCGTGTATACTGTGTATATGTACCATAGTGTACTCATGGGCCGCACTGACAAATCTTCTTTCACCCTATTTGAGCAGTAGAGGTCCCTCTTTCAGGCTGTATCCCTTTACCAAGACCATTTGAGTATGTAACTGTAAGCTACGTAATTGAGTGGAGCTGGAGCTGGGAAAACCCCTAACTGTAGCATTCTGCTAAGGCTCATATTGAGGATACACTGATCCCATTATTAGTATGGGGCTTTGGACTCATGCGATTCTCATTTAGACTGCCAGTCAGAAGTTTAGATATGGCTACTCGTAGAAGGTTCTCCTCATGTTTATCTTAATGCTTTGCTGTAGAATAAAAGTGAAGACCTCACACTATAAAAAAGCCCTCATGGAATTCTACAGTCCACCTTAAACACCTCCAGAATGGGTGGGTGAACCAGCTTTCTTAACCTGCTTTGGAGGCTGATGGAACAAGGTTTATTTCGAAGGGCTGTCCAAATTCACTAAACTGAAGGACTAATAGAACTATGTGGACTAACTAAAGGTTTTCAGCTGTTCAAAAGGCTCCCAGATGGTGGAATGAACTCCCATTAGGCGTCAGAACAGCAGAGTCTCTTGCAGTCTTCAAACGCAGACTGTAGACCCATCTCTTCGTAATGCACTTCAGTGAGTGAGCTCTAGTAGAGGTGTAAGTTGAGTGTATCATGTTGCACTTATAATGACCTTTTCTCCTCTATAGGAATGAGCACTGGGCTGGGGTTGCCAGGTAATGCTTTACTTGCTCTATGTCTGTGTATTAATCTCTAGGTACCAGCACTGGCCCCCTGTTCGGGCAGTGTCTGAGCTCGTGGTGAGTTTTAGGCTCTAACCTTCCTCTACTACCTGGAATATTATCCAACGGAACGCTAAGCACGGTTGTAAGTCGCTCTGGATAAGAGCGTCTGCTAATTACCTTAAATGTAAAAGAGAGAAGCTTTTTGGAATAACAAAACAGCAATAAAATACATACTGTCGCTGTACAAATCAAAACAAGTACCTTCAAAATGGTAACTTCACAGGAGAGAGCCAAAATCTGATTTAATTTGAATGTAGGTCAATGGAACCAGAATTGGGCCACATGCACTATTGGGCCATTTCTGTTGGTCCATTCATCATGAAATCTTTACAGTGTTACATTCTCGGCATTTAGCTGACACTCATATCCAGAGCGACTTACAAGGTTAATCATATTACAGGTAGGCCGGTGTAGTGTTAGGAGTCTTGCCCAAGGACTCTTATTAGTGTAGCACAGCATAGTCACCTAGACTGGGATTTGAACCCCAGTCTCCCAGATGAGATTGCACTCTGGGTAGTGGTGTTACCCGCTAAGCTACACCAACCACTGTGATGTGATGTTCAAATGATGCATAAAGTAAAAATAGAAAAAAAGAGAGATGCATGTTTTCCATTGGGCAGCGATGATATCAGAGATGCTGATATGGCAAAATGATGGTAGGATTGTGATACCGATATAAAGAGTATATGTGGTATATTGGGATGTTTATCGTTTATCAGTTTGAACTGTTACGTGTAAGCCTGTAGAGTCTTTAAGATCACCTCCGACACATCCAATTAGTTGGGTGTGGTAGTGTATCAGATCCTGGGTGATTCGGTGTGACATAAGCCTAGTGAATGTAAATGGCCCAAAAGTGCTTGGGGGAAAAAAGACTGGTTCCAATGATGTACATTTTATATTAAAGTCAGTTTTGGCCCTCTCCTGTGAAGTTGCCATTTTGGAGATGCTTGTTTAGACTTGGACAGCAAAGATATGAAAGTTGTGATGTCACAAAAACAGCATTTATAGGTATCCCCCTACAGCGGGAAGCCTAAGTCCAGTCATGCTGAAGTTACAACAGTGTGTCAGGAACAAAGAACCAGGACTGACACGAGCAGAGCTAAAAGCACACGAGTATACAGGCATAGCAACAATACACAGACAAACATAAAGGGAGAGACGAGGTCAAAGTCAGAGAACATGCAGAGGTCAAAACCAGGGTGGGTAAGCAGCGAGGCAACCAAGGTGGAAGGGCTAGGCATGAGAACAGTCAAGGTAGCAAGAGAAAAGGTCGATAGCCAGAGAGTAGATCAAGAGAGAAAGCCAACAAGGGAAAAAGAAAAAGAGGAGGTCAAGGCCAAAGGTCAAAAAGCTGGAATAAACAGAGGAGACCCGCTCAAAAATGCAAACCGGGTTCGGCAAAACGTCGTGATGAGGAAGTGTCTGAGAGGGGTCTATATACTGAGGCTAAGTGGACGCAGCTGGGCTAAAACTCAGGTGATCTAGAGCAGTGCCTATTGGATGGCTGGGGACATGTGGGTGTGATGTCATCGAATGATGCACTCTGGGTAGTGGAGTCCGGGGGAGCAGAGGAGCCAGAAAAACCTGGAAGCGTGACACATCGTTTCAGCATGCACAAACAACAAGGCAGCCAATTAGAACATAGATTTTTTTTTTTTTTGTCCACCTGCTGTATTTTGGGTAGCGGTTAGCCTTTGGTGGCTGGTTAGCTGCTTTTATTGCTACTTTGCCTCCATCCTTTGTCCACATTTGGCTGGAGTTAGCTCCTACGCCCAAAATCCCCGTTCCACTATATTGTTGTTTACATCACTCCCATATCATCGCTGTCCAAAAAGAAACATCTCCATTTTTGTTGATTTTGATTTTTATGTCTCATTTGATCACATGACCTGCTGTTTACACTGTGTGTGAATTTCATGAAGATTAGACCAACAGAAATGGCCCAAAACCACTTGGAAAGACGTCTGGTTCCATTGACTTCCATTCAAACGAAATTAGGTTTTGACCTCTCCTGTAAAGTTGCCATTTTGGAGATACCTGTTTTACTCTGGACAGCAACGACATACTACATATTCGCTGTCTGTAATATAGCACTTGAACTGTCTTGAAGTCCATTGGCCTTGACTTAAACAGATTTGGTTGTTCAGGTCTATCCGTCCTTTCATGCCGCCTAGCATGTCTATGTTGTTCCTCCATCTGTACCCCCAGTTCCACTTTAAGGGGGATCGTACCAAGTGATGATAAATCAGTCTTAAAGGCATATACCTTTAATTCCAAGAGATGCTTGAAGCTTATCCCCCTTATCCCCCACATTAAATTCTGGGTGTTTTATGCATCATGGGGGACCACATTAGAAAAATACTGGACTCTTTAATGGAAAATGAAACCTTTAAAAACTGTCACCAGAGGAGATTTTCCGATATTCCAGTGGTGGTGTTAGAAAGCCGCTGAATTCTGTGAGAAGCTGTGGACTGCTCAGTTTCCCCTAACAGTCTCAGGCCTGAGGAAATTTGCTGAGCTGTAATGATAATTCATATCGGCTCCACCGAGGGAACACTTGTGTCAGGAACAATATACAGCAGTGCACACGCTGAATGTTTTATTTGAAATGGTTTGCTTTGCTTACCCGCAATGTTGGCGTCGCTTGTCGGCGGCTCTTGCCAAGCGCTAAACCTGCTTCTGTGAAATATGAATGAAAGCTCATACATTCCAAAGATATATAGAAGCAGGAGAATAACTAGACATCATAATCTGAATAGGAGAGACAGAAATGTCTGAACAAATGATTTGAACAGGAAGGACGTTCAGTCACCTCTCCAATACGAGCATCTGTCAGACTGAGCTTTGAGGGTGTTCAGTAAAAGAGCACATGTCTGTGAGCGCTTCAGACTGCACATTAATAATCTGTTAGTGTGAAGGTATGGTTTGAAGTCATCAAAGCAGGTGTTTGAAGTCAGCATTTAGTTAATGGTGAAATTATTATTTACATGCATCTGTTTATAACAGCAAAATGATTACATTTACTGCTCAAAACACTAAACATTTACAGCCTCTGATTGGCCTACAAGTGAGGAACACAGCCTCTGACTGGTCTACATATCAGAAACACAGCCTCCAAATGGTTTACGAGTCAGGAACACAGCCTCCAAATGGTCTACAAGTCAGGAACACAGCCTCTGGTTTGTCTACAAGTCAGGAACACAGCCTCTGGTTTGTCTACAAGTCAGGAACACAGCCTCTGGTTTGTCTACAAGTCAGGAACACAGCCTCTGGTTTGTCTACAAGTCAGGAACACAGCCTCCGATTTGTCTACAAGTCAGGAACACAGCCTCTGATTTGTCTACAAGTCAGGAACACAGCCTCTGATTTGTCTACAAGTCAGGAACACAGCCTCTGGTTTGTCTACAAGTCAGGAACACAGCCTCTGGTTGGTCTACAAGTCAGAAACACAGCCTCTGGTTGGTCTACAAGTCAGGAACACAGCCTCTGGTTGGTCTACAAGTCAGGAACACAGCCTCTGATTTGTCTACAAGTCAGGAACACAGCCTCTGGTTTGTCTACAAGTCAGGAACACAGCCTCTGGTTGGTCTACAAGTTAGAAACACAGCCTCTGATTGGTCTGTTAGTCAGGAACATAGCCTCTGATTGGTCTACATATCAGGAAGACAGCCTGTAAATGGTTGACAAGTCAGGAATTCAGCCTCTGGCTGGTCTAGCAGCTAGGAACACAGCCTCTGGCTGGTCTACAAGTAAGAAACACCAGCTCTTTTTGGTCTACAAGTTAGGAACTCAGCCTCTGAATGGTTAACAAGTCAGGAACAGGGCTTTAGGTCTTGTTATATTGCCAGTAAAGCCCAAACAAAAACATTTTAAATATCTTATAAACTAGACATCAGGCTGTTCATTATTACATGTATCTGTACACAGCTGGAGTATTATATGACAATGAGGTAAAAGGTAAGAGTAGGTTAATGTACAGCTATATAGTGCACCAATATGGTGGGTGTTTCTGATAAACTGGCCAATCTGTGCAAACTACCCACTCCCTATAGTGTACTGTCAGGGTTGTGTTTAAAAGTCCATCGTGTATGAACTTGGTTGAGCTTGAGACCACTTTCCCTGCTGTTCGTTTGACTAAAGATCTCTATGTTCTTGGAAAACCCTCACTAAAGCTTCGGCCAGTGGACTTAGTTCCCCCCCCCCCTCTTTAGATTAGGCTGCTCAGGAGTAGATCGAAAAGGCAATTTAATGATAGCTGACCTGCCTCCCTTTTTGTGGGCAAGGCAAGGAGAGTCCACCAAATGAGATGCGCATTGGTGCACAAAGATTAATGGCACCTCTGAACCATTATATTGCAGCGCCCAAAATAATCAGAGCCGCTTCTCTAATCTCCACTTTGATGAGTTCCTTCCTGAGAGAGAGGGACAGAGAGGCAGGTCGTGTAGTTCATCGCTCCCAGCTAGACTACCTCAGAGCTCCAGCCAGCTGGCCAGAGCATTGTGTGTGACGGTGTTGACGAAGTTCCAACATTTTGACGGCTTTAGTGCCAGAACTGCTTCATCTCTGCACTTCGTAGTTATAAATCCCAAACGACAACAGCAAAACATCATCACAAGCATATTTGGAAACATACTTGAATCTTGAATTTCCCTCTGGGATCAATAAAGTATCTATCTATCCATCTATCTACTGGAACCTACTTTTATTCAAAGAGGATGAACTCGCATTTGGTTAGGTTTGGCCTCGGTGTGCTATTCCGCAATCTAATTGCTTTGTCCTTTAAACCGTGATGTCTTTTTTTTGGTACTTTGTAGCTTTATAGCCTTTTAGCCTTTAGCATGCTAACTAGCCAGCAAGCTACTTGGCTATTCATGAGGCTAAATCCGTAGTCATGCATGAGAGGTAAATAAGAGGCAAAGCTCATTTTGAGTGTCAGCTACCTGGACAAGCAACTCATGGCTAACCAGGCAACAGACTTTTCTTTCCCAGATTAAAAATGGAATCGTGGATTATTAAAGAAAAACAAGTGTTTATAAGCTCACCAGACAAAAGTAATAGTGTGTAAAACCTCCATAGGCGTAAATAACAGCCGAGATTCAAATGGGCATGGACTGAACAGGTTTCTGGATGTAGGCCACATCAATGTTCAGCCACTCTTGCATCAAACAATCAAATCAGATCGGCCGGATAAATGTCCATATTGCATCAGTTGCAAAGTTGGGCCAGATTTGGTGGATGTATTTACATTTATGACTTACAAGGTTAATCATATTACAGGTGGGCCAGTGTAGTGTTAGGAGTCTTGCCCAAGGACTCTTATTGGTGTAGCACAGCATAGTCAGCCAGACCGGGATTCAAACCCCAGTCTCTTACATGTGGTAGTGGCGGCTCCTTGGCAGGTAATGGTGTTATCCGCTGAGCTACACCAACCACCATGCCTTCCTGGCACAATTCCCAAGAGAGATTTAGGCTGATAAGAATTTCTTGCCACAATTGGCAGACCCATTCAACCATACACGGCCATACACCTGCAGATTCAGCTACTTCCTTCACACTATGGTCTTTGGCCACGCCCAAATGCCCATTCACTCCTTTTAGCCAATCATTAACATCTGCTCTGGAGCCATTTTCCACACATGGAATGAGACATTCCCAGCACTGTAGCACCTCTTCCCAATCTATGAATCCCGTCACTCACACCGCTCATAGTCACTCATAGTGTAATCCAGCTATAGTCCTTGGACAGCGCCATCTGCAGGAGCCTGAGGTTACGACCACCTTAAACAAGCATGGTGACTCGTTTATAGTGAGTAACATCACTAATAAAAGTGGATTTATTTTGTTCTGCCTTGTAGGTTTTTATGCTTAGTATGTTTATTAAGCCAGGCACCTTTTCGATTTTGACTTTTGGTCAGAGTTTTGTTTGGCTGCATCACCTACTTGTACTTTACCTTCTGCTATAAAATAGACATATCCTGGTTCTTATGCTGGAGGGCCTAATAACAGTGGTAGTAATGATGAAGAAATGGAACGAGTGTTCATACTACACTCATTCTCAAAAGAATAGTCGTGCAAATAATGGTACCCTGTGATAATCCATCCCATGCAGCTGGAATATCCGCTCATAGTTCTTGGAGATTGTGTGGTAGGGGTGGAGGTAAAGCTAAGAATCAACCGACAGGAATTAAACTTGGTGGGTAGGTTTGACATTGTGAGACATGCAAATTCAGGTTTCACGCTCAGCCGCACATATGATGTAAGCAAGGACGGGCCTTACTGTTGGACCCGACTGACTATATAAGGTCGTACTATTGCGTGTGCTTTGCATTTGACTCGTGCAGTTGTGTTGGTAGTTTCCTTTGCAGTAAAGTTGCCTCAGAGAGGAGTTTGAGAGCAATTTGAGCAGGTGGAGAAGTTGGAAATGGGTCGCATCGTAGAGCTCCAGGAAGCAGGATGGTCTTATTGACCAATAAAGCTCGATAGTGGTCATGTGGATACTACCATAGCACACTGTTGGTGGTAGTGGATAGAAGAAGGCACATACTGGCGACATGAAGGATCTGGGAGACCTACACGAATCATGGAGAAGTAGAACCAACAGCCCTGATTCAGCGAGCAGCGATGCCCTATAAGAGTCATCCTGTTAGTGCCAGCGCCATTGGCAAACGGCTGCACGTCGCAGGACTACGTTACAACGGCTGCCCTTAACACCACATCAGCGTTGTCAAAGACTGGAATGGTGTCGTGCCAGACTCTCATGGAGTGACGGCAGCGTGTCATCTTCAATGACAAGTCCCCTGTTCGTCTTGGTAGAGAGAAAACAGCTGTGGTCTTTAATTTACTCTGCCAATGAAACATAATGCTCTTTGCTGTAAACATGAAATTGTGGCCTGGTTATGAAATTCTCCGGACAGTTTGATGAATGTCACACTGTCACTGCTGCTACCCACCTCTCTCGCATCTTTATCCCCCCCTAAGTCGTGTCATATTCCTCTGTATTAAAATAGTCATTTACGGTGGGCATGAAACCTCACCTCCGTACCCAGTGCTCCCCGTCTGCATCACAATTACAGTACCACTGTTAACTGGCTGACTGAGTTATGTGGTCATATTCAAGCGCTGGGCTTCAAATAACAGGAAAGGC
>JAMWET010002532.1:47500-77500 GCA_024036415.1 Prochilodus magdalenae
GTTACTTAACTTCAATGATAAATTGGAAATGAAATACTTTAGGATACTTTAAATAAAATTACATAACACCTAAACAATAACTAACAATAACATTTGTTGAACCGGAGACTATATGTCAGTGAGTCAGTGAATTAACTTTCCCAAGTCTGTGTAGATGAATCATCACCTTCAGATGTATTGAAAAGCTTTTCCACCTGCCTGAGTTTCTTGCTCGGCGCATGCTGAACACATTGTGTTTGAGTGCTAACGGCTGAGGTGAGTGTCACAGGGGTGTGAGTTTTGCATTGCCTTAAATGACTTTCCAATTAGCTGCTAGAGCTTAAGCTATCCTCCGACCCAGAGTAATTACAACTCCCCATTCGCTTGTCTGAGTCCAAAATTAAATCTTAGGCGGTGACACTGCTGCACTTGAAACTCTGTCATCATGTGCTATTTGCGCTAATTACAAACTAACCCGGCTTTTAGTTGGTCCTGCCATTTAGACTTTTTGAATCCCCTGTGGCCAGTTTGCTGATTTGAAGAATGTTTGTGGTGGTTAGTATAGCATAGTGGCTAACACCATTACCCTAGTATAGTGGCATAGTGGCTAACATCAATACCTTAGTATAGTGGCTAACACCATTACCCTAATATAGTGGCATAGTGGCTAACACAATTACCCTAGTATAGTGGCTAACACCATTACCCTGGTATAGTGGCATAGTGGCGAATACCATTACCCTAGTATAGTGGCTAACACCATTACCCTAATATAGTGGCATAGTGGCTAACACAATTACCCTAATATAGTGGCTAACACCATTACCCTAGTATAGTGGCATAGTGGCTAACACAATTACCCTATTATAGTGGCTAACATCATTACCCTGGTATAGTGGCATAGTGGCGAACACCATTACCCTAGTATAGTGGCTAACACCATTACCCTAGTATAGTGGCATAGTGGCTAACACAATTACCCTAGTATAGTGGCTTACACCTTTACCCTAGTATAGTGGCATAGTGACGAACACCATTACCCTAGTATAGTGGCTAACACCATTATCTTAGTATAGTGGCTAACACCATTACCCGAGTATAGTGGCATAGAGGCTATCACCATTACCCTAGTATAGTGGCTAACACAATTACCCTAGTATAGTGGCATAGTGACGAACACCATTACCCTAGTATAGTGGCATAGCGGCCAACACCATTACCCTAGTATAGTGGCACAGCGGCCAACACCATTACCCTAGTACAGTGGCACAGCGGCCAACACCATTACCCTAGTATAGTGGCATAGCGGCCAACACCATCACCCTAGTATAGTGGCATAGCGGCCAACACCATTACCCTAATACAGTGGCATAGCGGCCAACACCATTACCCTAATACAGTGGCATAGCGGCCAACACCATTACCCTAGTACAGTGGCATAGCGGCCAACACCATTACCCTAGTATAGTGGCATAGCGGCCAACACCATTACCCTAGTATAGTGGCATAGCGGCCAACACCTTTACCCTAGTACAGTGGCATAGCGGCCAACCCCATTACCCTAATACAGTGGCATAGCGGCCAACCCCATTACCCTAGTACAGTGGCATAGCGGCCAACACCATGACCCTAGTACAGTGGCATAGCGGCCAACACCATGACCCTAGTACAGTGGCATAGCGGCCAACACCATGACCCTAGTACAGTGGCATAGCGGCCAACACCATGACCCTAGTACAGTGGCATAGCAGCCAACACCATTACCCTAGTACAGTGGCATAGCGGCCAACACCATGACCCTAGTACAGTGGCATAGCGGCCAACACCATGACCCTGTAGACTGGAGTTTGATCCCCTACTTGTGCCAGCGACCTAGCCATAGGAAGACCCTCTTAACCAATGTAGGGGTATGAATCCATCCTTCCAGAACACATACACCCATAAATGCTGCTTGTACTTCCTGGGGTGTATGGAATCTCTCAGCAAAACATTGCCACATGTCACATGACTAGAAATTTCCAGCTTTGGTTGGAAGAGCATGACCAAGACTTTCGAGTACTACCCTGGACCCCTTACTCCCAAGACTCTAACCCGATTGAGCATCTGTAGGCTAACTCGATTGCCGTGTTCGCTCTATGGATCCTCCCCCACGCACCCTCCAGCAGCTACGGGATGCACTGCAGTCAGCATGGCTCTGGATAATACCTGTGACAACCTACCAGGATCTTATCGAGTCACTTCCAGCTAGTCTAGCTGCTGTCCGTGCTGCACACAGCGATCACTCTGGATATCAGCTGGTGGTCATAACGTGACTAGACTGTGCATGTCCCCAGCGCTGGACAGTGCTCAGTGAACTGCAGCCACCCTCTTTCCTTAAGCAGCGCGTTTATGCGAACTCATGTAATTCATAAGAAGAAATTGTTGCTCTTTGATCCTCTCCATCCGCCCAGCACCCACTCCAATGAGTCATCGCCTGTGTAGGTGTGTGTGCGTGTGCTATGAGTGTGTATTCCTTCAGGCACTCCAGAATGATCAGCTCATTACGTGCAGGTGATATGATCAGCAGAATGAGGTCGTTCAGGCTCAGTGGTTGACTCCTCCCTCTCCGTGGAGTCATGGAGTTCACCAGAGTTTTCGGGAATCTGCTTGTTCACTCAGCAGACTCTCTGTGTGTGTTGTTTTTGGGTTCCTATGAAGATGCATAGGACAATGAGGTTACATTTAATCATGCTGATTCCAGTCCACATGCTGCCAGATACATCATCAGAACCATAGCTGCACCCAGAAGGAGGTGCGGGAGTGCGGTGGTGTTGGGAAGGAAGGTAAAGGTGACCAGGATCAATAACTGATGATACATTTAGACTGATATGGTCAGTATTTACTGAGCTACACATACAGAAGTCAGTATGGCGTCGGGCTGCCACCACAACATGCCAGACGTCTCGGTATGGAGCTGTAGAGGTTCCTAATGGTGTCCTGTGATAATCCATCCCATGCAGCTTGAACATCCTCACACAGTTCCTGCAGATGGTGCGGTAGGGGTGGAGGTGGAGGGAAACCAGACCTTCTGGATGTGTGACATGTGACACTAAACCGTTCACCTTGGTGCTGACCACGGTGCCTCCACACACGGATTCGTGGGCCGTCTCCATCAAGACCAAAGCTGGACTCATCACTAAAGATGACCATGAGTCCATCCATGACAGTCTGGCACGACACCATTGCAGGTGATGTTGACGCATGTGGTCTCATGGGTTGTGCAGCCGTCTGCCAATCCCGGTGACTCATGGAGGTATCACTGCTCACTGACTCTACGCTGTACTGGCTGTTGGGTTAGGCAGGTACGGTGAAAAGGCTCGTCCTTGCTCATGTCACTTGCACGGCTGAGCTTGAAACTTGAGTCATTTGCATGTCTCACGATGTCAAACCTACCCACCAAGTTTCATTCCTGTAGGTTGATTCCTTCTGGGTGCAGATATTTGTGCTAATGTGTTTTGATGATGAGGGTATTTAGATAGAGTAATTAAAGATCTAAAGAAACCTATAGATGACCTCACAAATAGAGTAAGACTAATGCGTGTGTTTGTGTACTGTGGTCACATCTGCGTTCTCAGTCTCAGGTGGACTGAGCCTTCTGCCATTTCTGCCACAGGGAGTCCGCAGCGTGTTCCCCTCATTCAACCCTTCTGGGCATGTGTGTGGTGTGTGTATGTGTATCCCTATCTACAGTACTGTGCAAAAGTCAGAGACCACTCTTCATGTGATTCAATTCTACACAAAAATGGCCATTACAAATCTTTTTTTTTTTTTTTCCCCAGAGGTCAAATGAGGTAGACAATCCTCCAGTGCAGCAAAATAAGACAATCCTCCAGTGCAGCAAAATAAGTGAAACAAACAGGATTTTGTGAAACTGGAGTTCAAAAAGTGACCCTGTAACCCTGTAAAACCTGGTAGACCACCAAAACCATCCCCCTCAGATTAACAGCACTTAGAGCTTTCATCGTAGAGGGAGAGGAGAACATCAAGCTCCACTCTTGCCTTAGATCTGAGAACATCCACAGATGTTCCTGTCCATCCTTCCACCGTGAGAACACACCTCAACGCAATGGAAGTCGCTGTTGATGAAGCTCCTCACTGAGGAGACACACACATCAAACAGAGAAGCTGCTCGTGTTCTCAGAACTGTGGACCGACCACCCCAGAGCCCAGACCTTCACAGCACTGAGTGGATTTGGGGGTTTTAGGATGGTGAGAAGCAGGAAACCAGCTAAACCAACTTCTAAGACCGAACCTTGGACACACACACACAAGCACAGTCCATTATATCACCATGCCCTGCTTTTGATCTTAATCAGGCATGTTAGTTACTGAACCCTCAGGATAACACAACATGCCAGAAGTATCGGTATGGAGCTGTAGAGGTTCCTAATGGTGTCCTGTGATAATCCATCGCATACAGCTTGAACATCCTCCTGGATGGTGATGTGTGACAACAAACCGTTTATCTTGGCGCTGATTTGTTGGGCATCTCCATCAAGACTAAAGCGGGACACAACACTGAAGATGAGCCTCTGCCATTCAAGTCACTCCATGACAGTCTGGCACAACACCATTGCAGTTGACTTGGTGTTAAGGACACTGGTTGTAACGGTCTGTGTGTGTGTAGTCCTGCGTCTTGTAGCCGCCTGCCACTTGTGCTGGCACTAACAGGATGAGTCATGGAGGGCATCACAGCTCCCTGAATGTCCATAACCAAGGCAGCTAAGTCAGTCAGGTACAGAGATAAGGTCCGCCCTTACATATGGTACGTGTCCAGCTGAGTGTGAATCTCGAATAATGACGTCAAACCCGCCCACCATTCCTGTCAGTTGATTCCTCCTTCTGTTTGATAATAAGTATGTATGTATGTATATAATGTATGTATGTATATATGTGTGTATATATATATAATATGTGTGTATATATATATAATATGTGTGTATATATATATATATATATATATGTATGTGTGTGTATATATATGTATATATATGTATGTATATATATGTATGTATATATATATATATATATATATATATATATATATATATATATACATATATATATATATATATATATACATATATGTATGTGTGTGTGTGTGTGTGTGTGTGTGTGTGTGTGTGTGTGTGTGTGTGTATATATATATATATATATACGTGTCCAGCTGAGTGTGATTCTCGAATAATGACATCAAACCCGCCCACCATTCCTGTCAGTTGATTCCTCCTTCTGTTTGATAATAAGTATGTATGTATGTATATAATGTATGTATATATATGTATATGTGTGTGTATGTGTATATATATATATATATATATATGTATATGTGTGTGTGTGTGTGTGTGTGTGTGTGTGTGTGTGTGTATATATATATATATATATATATATATATATATATATATATATATATATATATATATATATATATATATATATATATAATTTTTTTTTTTTTGGTGTCTGATATCTGTGCTTGAGTTATTGGATAATTATATTATATATATAAATATAATATATACAAATATATATGTATATGTGTGTGTGTGTGTGTGTGTGTGTGTGTGTGTGTGTGTGTATATATATATATATATAATTTTTTTTTTTTTTGGTGTCTGATATCTGTGCTTGAGTTATTGGATAATTACATAAATGCATAATTAAACTTCATTACATCACAACCCAATTCATTAAAACATGTAATAATTAAATATACATTATACATTCTGTAATACCACATGTGAAAACCTACATCCACATTGTGAATAATGTATAGTAATAATGATAATATCATAATGTCCCCCATATTTATAACCAGGGCTGTGTTATTAATGCCAAGAGAGCTATAAGGCAATTTAAAGTATGCTCTGTCATCATGTAAATAAAAGTCAGTAAGAGAAATGAAGCTTTAATCAATGATAAATTTGACTGATCGATTATGACATCATGAATTATTACTCAATATGTTTTCATTTACACCAGGTAAACCCTGCTATAAGTGTCCATGTACAATAGGAAACTCAGTACGTGTGCTTGTGTTATATTACCACAAGATGGAGCTGTGCTCATGTGAACTCAAGCGAGCACTAGGCTGTCAGTGGCGCAGATCCTGCATGTGTCTGCTTAGATTTGCATTCTCTTGATGTACTCAGATCTTCTACTTAAAGCAGCTGGAGTTCAAAAGGTCTCCCAGTGGCTCATTATACATGACGGCATGCTTTCAGCTAGAGAAAGGATCTATCATGTCCTTTCAAGTGATCAAAGTGAAGTGCTCCGTAGAAACAGCATGCATCATCTGTCTTCACGGGTGAACGAGAAGCTATAATCCCGAAGACAAGACTAATACAACAGTTCTGGAGATTAGAAGTGTCATTATATCGCTTTTTGTTTTTGGAAAAAAATGACAGTGAATGTTATAAATTATGGGAGGGGTACGTTAAGGTAAAGCACGGCAGGAAGCTTCAGGTTGTAACTTTAAAATAAGTTCTGTTCTTAAAGGTTTTAATATGCATTATATGGAGGGTCATAAAATCTGCACTTGTAATTAAACCTCAAGTTTTAATTGTCTGCTAGGTTTTGTTCTTCTCTTGGTGAAAAGTTCAGGCCTGTAAAAGTGGAGTACTAGAAGAAGCACCAGCCTAGTTTAAGGGATATAAGCCTAAACAGAGATTCCACATTAACCACAGTTCCAATTCACACACGGCCTTCAGATTCCTAAACAATAAGGGGCAGACGGCAGTGTTCAATAAGTTGAAGCAGCAGTGGTGGCGTAGAAGCACCAGTGGTGTTGTAGAAGCAGCTGTGGTGATGCGGAAGCGGCAGTGGTGAGGTGATATAGAAGCAGCAGTGGTGACGTAGGAGCAGCAGTGAGGATGTAGAAGCTGGAGTGGTGACGTAGAAGCGGCAGTGGTGGCGTAGATGCATCAGTGGTGATGTAGGAGCAGCGGTGAGGATGCAGAAGCAGCAGTGGTGGCGTAGAAGCAGCTGTGGTGTTGTAGGAGCAGCAGTGAGGATGCAGAAGCAGCTGTGGTGGCGTAGAAGCAGCAGTGGTGACGTAGGAGCAGCAGTGAGGATACAGAAGCGGCAGTGAGGAGGTAGAAGCGACAGTGAGGATGTAGGAGCAGCAGTGAGGATACAGAAGCGGCAGTGAGGAGGTAGAAGCGACAGTGAGGATGTAGAAGCAGCAGTGGTGACGTAGGAGCGGCTGAGAGGATGTAGAAGCGGCAGTGAGGATGTAGAAGCAGCAGTGGTGTTGTAGGAGCAGCAGTGGTGACGTAGGAGCAGCAGTGAGGATGTAGAAGCAGCAGTGAGGATGTAGAAGCAGCAGTGGTGACGTAGGAGCAGCAGTGGTGACGTAGGAGCAGCAGTGAGGATGTAGAAGCAGCAGTGGTGACGTAGGAGCAGCAGTGAGGATGCAAAAGCAGCAGTGGTGACGTAGAAGCAGCAGTGAGGATGTAGAAGCAGCTGTGGTAATGTTGAAGCGGCAGTGGTGGCGTAGTAGCACCCAGTGGTGGTGTGGAAGCACCAGTGGTGCTGTAGAAGCAGCAGTGGTGATGTTGAAGGAGTAGTGGTGATGCAGAAGTGGTAATGAGGACACAGAAGCAGCTGTGGTGACGTTGAAACAGCAGCGGGGGCGTAGAAGCAGCTGTTGTGACGTTGAAGCAGCTGTGGTGACGTTGAAACAGCAGCGGGGGCGTAGAAGCAGCTGCGGTGACGTTGAAGCAGCTGTTGTGACGTTGAAGCAGCTGTGGTGACGTTGAAGCAGCTGTGGTGACGTTGAAGCAGCTGTGGTGACGTTGAAGCAGCTGTGGTGACGTTGAAGCAGCTGTGGTGACGTTGAAGCAGCTGTGGTGACGTTGAAGCAGCAGCGGGAGCGTAGAAGCAGCTGTGGTGACATTGAAGCGGCAGCGGGAGCATAGATGCAGCTGTGGTGACGTTGAAGCAGCTGTGGTGACGTTGAAGCAGCAGCGGGAGCGTAGAAGCAGCTGTGGTGACATTGAAGCGGCAGCGGGAGCATAGATGCAGCTGTGGTGACGTTGAAGCAGCTGTGGTGACGTTGAAGCAGCAGCGGGAGCGTAGAAGCAGCTGTGGTGACATTGAAGCGGCAGCGGGAGCATAGATGCAGCTGTGGTGACGTTGAAGCAGCTGTGGTGACGTTAAAGCAGCAGCGGGAGCGTAGAAGCAGCTGTGGTGACATTGAAGCAGCTGTGGTGACGTTGAAGCAGCTGTGGTGACGTTGAAGCAGCAGCGGGAGCGTAGAAGCAGCTGTGGTGACATTGAAGCGGCAGCGGGAACATAGATGCAGCTGTGGTGACGTTGAAGCAGCTGTGGTGACGTTGAAGCAGCTGTGGTGACGTTGAAGCAGCTGTGGTGACGTTGAAGCAGCTGTGGTGACGTTGAAGCAGCTGTGGTGACGTTGAAGCAGCAGCGGGAGCGTAGAAGCAGCTGTGGTGGCGTTGAAGCAGCTGCGGTGACGTTGAAACAGATGCGGTGACGTTTAAAGCAGCAGCGGGAGCGTAGAAGCAGCTGTGGTGGCGTTGAAGCAGCAGCGGGAGCGTAGAAGCAGCTGTGGTGGCGTTGAAACAGATGCGGTGACGTTAAAGCAGCAGCGGGAGCGTAGAAGCAGCTGTGGTGGCGTTGAAGCAGCAGCGGGAGCGTAGAAGCAGCTGTGGTGGCGTTGAAACAGATGCGGTGACGTTGAAGCAGCAGCGGGAGCGTAGAAGCAGCTGTGGTGACGTTGAAGCAGCAGCGGGAGCGTAGAAGCAGCTGTGGTGGCGTTGAAGCAGCTGCGGTGACGTTGAAGCAGCTGTGGTGACGTTAAAGCAGCAGCGGGAGCGTAGAAGCAGCTGTGGTGACGTTGAAGCGGCAGCGGGAGCGTAGAAGCAGCTGTAAGGATGCAGATTGGTGTTGTTTCCCATTTAAGGCTCACTAAAACAATTTTAAGAGAAACATCCAAATAATGTTTGTAGGTCAACAAGAGAGATTTTCTGATTCTGATGGCGAGGTAATCTTGTGCACACCGTCTTCTTTAGAGGAAACACTTCTAGTTGTATTTACGCAGAACCGTACGTGCAGACTTGCTGATACAGAGTCATGAGGATGTAAATTGAATGTGAGTATAATTCAGTGTGTAACTGCGTTTCTAAAGGTTAATGCTGGATCTTCTCTGCAGCCAGTACACACCAGCAGATGCTGTAAGCCAACAAGCACGCGTATGTAAAAATTTATAAATTGGTCCAAAATGATTCATAAATAACAGGATTTTACAGCAGCAGTCTTTATATCCATTATAATTAACTTTCCAGTTGCACCAGTGGGGGCGACAAAGCCCACACTTTGGGAGTTTCACCAGAGAAGCATTCCCACACATAGTCGGATTGGCTGAAGCATTTAGCGTGCTGATCTGGCCACACTGTCCGGATTCTGCCAGTTGCGTTCTGATTGGCTAGCCACATTTCCACGTATACACACCTCCGTGTACCGTTTTGTGTTGGCCCATTGTGAACCTTTGTTGTTCCAGCCTAGCAAACACTGGTCTCAGTGGTCTTTTGCACCTCCTGTCTCCGCCCTCTTGTGAGGCCCCACCTGTTTCTAGCTCCGCCCCTTTCCAGGTGTCTCTCGTTAGCCCTTGTTGTTTCATACTCCATGTTGTGCCCCCTTTGCTCTTGCTTGGCGTTTGTTCCCCTGCTGGTGTTTTGTTTCCATGCCTGTCGTTTTGTCTCCTTGTCTCGGTTTTGTATTCCGTCTGGTCTGTTGTCTCCCTCCCGGTCGTTTGTCCCCTTGTTAGTTATCTCTGTAAGCTGGTTTAGTGTTTCTTAGTTTTTTGCTTCTTTTGGTTTTTTTTCTTTAAGAGTTGTTTGGTTTCGTTTCTTCTTGTTTGTCTTGTCATTAAAACTTGCATTTGCATCCCGTCTCCACGTCCTGTCTCCGTGTAACAATATAGGTGCCAACAGGAAGTCATAGTGACATAGCGAGAACGTTGTGACAACCTTGTTGAGGCAACGTAACCCACACCGCCCTTTGACAGTGTTGTAGCAGTGTTGCTGGAAGGTAGACAGTGTTAAGATTGTGTGATGGTTGGAACTGGTTGAAATATAAACGGTAAATCTTTATAATGCTGAACCTGGGTCGTGGAGAAGGGTCGACGGTATTGTGGTGCTTGCGGGTAAAGCCCCCTTTATTATGGAGGTCTGCATAAGCGCAGTAGCCAGAAAAGGCCAAAATCATGTCCAGTAAGTCCATCACAGAGCACCGCCACGGAGCTCTTAAACTTTATTAGAAGCATGGGCAGTGTCTTTGGGCTGTACTGGTTAAAAGAAAGACGATACGTTTTTGGGGGCCTGGAATGTTGATCCAAACCCGAATAAAGCTCAGGAGTTTTCTATTCGGCTCGATCCTCAACCTGTACAGAATGCACATGCTCAGTGTTTGCATGCTGGGGGCTTAGAACAATGACATGCAGCACAAGAACTTTCTGTTGTCTATTTTTACCGGTACCATGTAATGAAAATAACCGCTATTATAAGACTTTAGATAAATAAAATATGATAGTCATATAGTGTATTAAAAGAATCACGATGTAGGAGCGGCAGTGAGGATGTAGAAGCAGCAGTGAGGATGTGGAAGCAGCAGTGGTGACATAGGAGTGGCAGAGAGGTTGTAGAAGCAGCAGTGGTGACGTAGGAGCAGCAATGAGGAATGTAGAAGCAGCAGTGGTGGCGTAGAAGCACCATTGGTGTTGTAGAAGCAGCTGTGGTGGCGTAGAAGCCCAGTGGCGTTGTAGAAGCAGCAGTGGTGGCGTAGAAGCAGCAGTGGCGTTGGAGAAGCAGTTGTGGTGACGTTGAAGCGGCAGTGGTGACGTAGGAGCAGCAGTGGTGATGTAGGAGCAGCAGTGGTGACGTAGAAACACCAGTGAGGATGTAGAAGCAGTAGTGGTGACATAGGAGCAGCAGTGGTGGCATAGAAGCAGCAGTGGCGTTGGAGAAGCAGTTGTGGTGATGTTAAAGCGGCAGGGAGTACGCAGAAGCGGCAGTGGTGTTGTAGAAGCAGCAGTGGTGATGTTGAAGGAGTAGTGGTGATGCAGAAGCAGCAATGAGGATGCAGAAGCGGCAGTGGTGACATTGAAGCAGCACTGGTGACGTAGGAGCAGCAGTGAAGATGAAGAAGCGACAGTGAGGATGTAGAAACAGCAGTGGTGACGTACCATGTAATGAAAATAACCTCCATTATAAGACCTTAATAAAATATGATAGTCATATAGTGTATTAAAAGAATCAGTCGTTTATAATTGAGTTTAATTTCTGCTTGGACAAATTGATTCAATAAGGATCTAATAATTATGACTGTGCTGTCACCTCGTGTGTTTAAGGTGGTAGTATCTTCAGGCTCCTGCAGATGGCGCTGCATGAGGATAATGGGGCTATAAATACTGTGGGGTGTGAGTGACGGGATCCATAGATTGGGAAGAGGTGCTACAGTGCAGGGAATGTCTCGTTCCATGTGTGGAAAACGCTTCAGAGCAGATGTTAATGATTGGCTAAAAGGTGTGACTGCATGTGGGCGTGGCCAAAGACCATAGTGTGAAGGAAGTAGCTGAATCTGCAGGGGTATGGAAGCGTACGGTCATACGGGTCTACCAGCAGTGGCTCAAATCCCAGTCTACAGGGAATTCTCCTGGGAACTGTGTCAGGGAAAGACATTCTTTGATGCAGGAGTGTCTGAACATTGATGTGACTGCCTTCAGAAAAGTCCAGTCCATGCCATATTGAATCACTGCTGATTTCTGTGCTCATGGGTATATTAGGTACAGTATGTTTTAATCATAAGTGACTCATTTTGGTCCGCCGTGTTTATGTTTGGTTATGGAAATCAAACATTCCTTTGGCTGCACTTCCTAGAATCAGTTTACAGTTCCGGTGAATAAACTTAAAAGCTTTCTTGATGCTGTTTTCTCCATGTAGCCACACTCCGGTGTGACATTCAGGGTAACCGCGGAGAGGAAAAGACACATTGCACTTATCGATTTCATGGCTGTTGTCAGTAGGCATCAATAAAACCATAAGTGGCTCCAGCCCTAGAGCAAATCATTACATCTCCTCTCTGTAGGGGTATGAACACCTCTTGGTGACCACACCAGTGCTTTAGGGGCCACATGTGGTCATCATAATTTGGCCCGAGCCTGCGTTTGTTTATGGCGGCTCAGAGCCCTTCGTGTCAGAAGCTGCGAAGCTTGAGGCCGGCATCCTCTTTGTTCCAATCGATTTTGCACACTTTGAACTGTGGCGTAAAATCTTTATCAGACTGACACATGCAGTCAAGCCGCTGAAAGTGTCAAAACGTGGACATCACTGCGCACTGGACTTTTCATGCTTTTGCTGGAGATATGCATATGAAGCAGGCAGCGCAAGGTCAAGCTGCACTCTCCTGCTCATGTGTGTAAAGCAGATTCTGCAGACATGTTTCCTGGGTAGGATGGGCTATGGGCACTAGAGGGCATGATGGTATCATCTGATTATGCCGTGCCAGTCCAAGGTTTAGACACATTTACTTACAGAAGGTTCTCCTAATGTTTATCTTAACGCTTTACTTTAGAATAAAAGTTATACTAATTATAAAATAGCACTCGTGTTTAATCACCTCCAGAATGGAGCTGTACAGGAGGATGAACCAGCTTTCTTAACCTGCAGTGGAGCTGATAGAACAAGGTTTATTACTAAGCAGGTTTGGAGCGATTCTATTGGCTGGTCCCTCATGAATTTTCAGTTTAGTGAATATTCAAGAGGGACCAGCCAATAGAATTAACTAGAACTAGAGCTTTTACACTGTACAGAAAAAGAGTTTTTACACCGCTAAATATATATTAGAGGTGGAGATATGGAGGAATATCATACTGTGTACATCAGGGGTGTATGTGATATATCAGGATATGGACTGGCTCAGACTCTCACCAGTCTGTTAAGTGTAAGCCTGTAAGCCTTAAGATCACAAACATCCATCCATTTAGTTGGGTGTGTCTAAATCTGGTACTGACTGGTACTGTGGTACTGATTATCATGATGCCTGGGTACAGTGAGGCATGTGGTGTGTATTACTACTGCTATTACTATTACTACTGCTACTATTACTATAACTACCACTATTACTATTACTACTACTATTATTACTAATACTATAACTATTACTTCTTCTACTACTATTACTATAACTACCATTATTACTATTACTACTACTACTACTATTACTATAACTACCACTACTACTACTACTACTACTATTACTATAACTACCACTATTACTATTACTACTACTATTATTACTAATACTATAACTATTACTACTACTACTATTACTATAACTACCATTATTACTATTACTACTACTACTACTATTACTATAACTACCACTATTACTATTACTACTACTATTATTACTAATACTATAACTATTACTACTACTACTACTATTACTATAACTACCACTATTAATATTACTACTACTACTACTATTACTATAACTACCACTATTACTATTACTACTACTACTACTATTACTATAACTACCACTATTACTATTACTACTACTACTACTACTATTACTATAACTACCACTATTACTATTACTACTACTACTACTACTACTATAACTACCACTATTACTATTACTACTACTGCTACTATTACTATAACTACCACTATTACTATTACTACTACTACTACTACTATTACTACCACTATTACTATTACTACTACTATTACTAATACTATAACTATTACTACTTCTACTGCTATTACTATAACTACCACTATTACTATTACTGCTACTATTACTATAACTACCACTATTACTATTACTACTACTACTACTACTACTACTACTACTATTACTACCGCTATTACTATTACTACTACTATTATTACTAATACTATAACTACTACTACTTCTACTACTATTACTATAACTACCACTATTACTATTACTATTACTACCACTATTACTATAACTACCACTATTACTATTACTACTACTACTACTACTATTACTAATACTATAACTACTACTACTAATACTACTACTATTACTAATACTATAACTATTACGTTTACTATGAATACTACTACTTCTGTTACTATTACTTATACTACTATTATTACTACTACTGCTGCTACTACTACTACTACTGATGCTGCTACTTCTACTACTGATACATCCACCACTACTATCATTACTATTCTACTACTACTACTATTATATTACTTCTACTACTACTATTACTAGTACTACTACTTCTCGTACTACTACTTTATGTAGTATTATTATTACTGTAACTACTACTACTACTACTGTTTTTATACTAATACTACTACTATTACTAATACTTTAACTATTACTTTTACTATAAATACTACTATATCTATTACTATTACTAATTACTACTACTGCTCCTCCTCCTAGTACTGCTGCTGCTACTTCTACTACTATTACTACTACTACTACTACTACTACTAGTACTACTACTTCTAGTATTTTATGTACTACTACTATTACAATTACCACTTCAACTACTACACTACTGCTGCTACTACGTCTATTACTTCTACTGCTGTTACTACTGCTATTACTAATTCCTCTACTACTACTGCTGCTACTATTACTACTACTGCTCTGCTACTACAACAGAGAGGCCCTAAAAGACTGAGTTTGCATTGTTCCTCTATGATAATGAATAATAGTCAGAACACTCTGCTAAAGCAATACATAGTAGCAGCCGCTTCTGCAGATATCACAGCTTGCAAATATATCCTACAGCCAGCTAGGAGTCTCGATGAGTCTCTAGTTCTGCGCTGGGCCATCTTACATGCTCAGCTTGCTTAAAGCAACATTATGTAATGACTTGACATAAAAAAAAAAACAGCTTCAGAATAATCTTGATGGTACACTGACTTATAATAAGGGGAATGGCTGTACGAAGAAGCTAGTTAGTCATTCCCAGCATGGACATCATGGCAGGGGAAAGAGAGAGAGGAAAGGAGAGTCACTGAGCAGAAGATCAGACCAGAATAAATCTCAGACTGGATTTTACTCATTGGTGAGGGCTAACAGAGAGAAAATGAGACGGGACAGTCTTACAGCTACTGGGAAAAATCAGACAGCAGAGTGTTCGTCCCTGGTAATGTTATTTATGAAAAACTGCAACATGAGGGATAACCTTATCTGCACCATCCCTTTCTCACAGGGTTCCGTAGTTTTTTCTGAATGCCAGAAGTCCTCTAACCTCAGTGCTGTTTCAGGCTGCATGCAATGAAATAAATTCATCACCGGAAAGTTTGAAGCCCCTGTAATAAAATCCTGGAACGTTACTCTACCTTGTAAGTCAGTATGGTTCTGTGCTATTGTCTTGCAGGTGTTCGGCCGGATTTCACCTTCGTCTGCATGTGCATCATACAGGCATATGGATGCTACAGCTTCCACTCACAATTTCAGTCATTTATACAAAGACCCAAATCACGGGTGTAATCTGACTCGTGCACATGACGGAGAATCTGATTCTGCATCCTTCAGCTCATCAACAAATGCACATGGACAGTTTATGGTTTAATATCTCCCTATAGCTTTTCAGTGGTGCTCCAGCAAAGGGATTTAGATGGCCATTACAAAAGCTTCAGTCACATTTGCTTCCAGAATTTACTGTTATTTACTGAAATCCATTTATTTGTCTACCTCTGCAAAAAGGTTTTCTGTGCCACTGGCTGCCAAGCAACAGCAAAGCCCGCTCTCATGCTAAAGAGATGTTCCTTTTGATTAAATGCTGCTCTTTTTATCCTTAACACCTTCAGGGTCTGAAATCCACAATGTTCACTTCATCAGCCCATAGCCCTTGTTTCCAAGATGCCTCCTGCTTATCTTACATGAGGAGATCGCAGGTGAGGTTTCCTTTTGATGACTCTTCCATGTGGATCATGTGGACTAATCAGACTGTATCAAATGGATGTTCTAAAGCTCCTTCTGTCTTTCTCTTCATCCGGGTTCGACCTGTGGAGGTTGGGTTCCGCCCTTGAGCCTGGATCCTCTTGAGGTTTCTTCAAGGGAGTTTTTCCTCACCACAGTTGCCACTGTACCCCACCCCCCTTCCCCACCCCCACACACACCCCTATGTCTGTACATTAACTCAGTGTTCTGTGAAGCTGCTATGAGACAACGTTGGTTGTAAAAAGCTCTATACAAATAAATATTGATTGATTGATTGATCGATCATGTTTGTGGAGCAGCACAGCAAACAGGTCCTTTGCTGTCATATGGGGTTTTGCTGTCCTTTGCATTTCCTGCCAGCAAACAGTCCTATTGGGAAGATTTCCTGGGCTTCTGGAACTTTCTATGGCTTCCCCAGTTCCCCTTAACCCTGTGCGGACTCCCCCCTGGTATTCAGGGCAGTTCATGCATATATCTTCTACTGAGAGATTAGTAACACTTGTGGGGCACCAGTGAACCACTGGGAGCAGACCACACATGCAACAGCCTTGGCTAGTGATGGC
Source organism: Prochilodus magdalenae (assembly GCA_024036415.1). NCBI lineage: Eukaryota > Metazoa > Chordata > Actinopteri > Characiformes > Prochilodontidae > Prochilodus > Prochilodus magdalenae. The sequence continues at coordinate 64,048 of JAMWET010002532.1, forward strand.
GTTCTCAAGGGGGTGGCTTCTTTTATTAAGAGCTTGTGCTAAACACGTTGTGTGGCACTCCGGTGAGCTCTTATCGATCGTTTCGTCGCTGGCAAGATGATCCGAACGGGGAGCAGGGTTTATGACAGCCTCCCATCAATTGTCTGTACAGGATACAGAGAAACAGAAGTGGGACAAAGGCCAAGTATGGACGCAGCCTGTCCTGGGATAAGTGCTGGCAGCTGGAGCGGATCAAAGATGGGCAGTCATATGTGATCCTCTGGCTCCGTCCTGTAGCCATGTGGTTTGGGGCTGTCCATAAAGCAAGTGCTGAAAGATGCCTTCAGCACCTCGGAGGGTAACCAGTGGTTCTTGCAGTTCGTTGTGAGTTCATAGTGGTGGCGGAGGGTCTTACATTTCTTCCCAGCAATCTGTTGGGAAACTGGGTGACTTTTCTGGCATGCTGTAAACTTTTCCAGAGATATCCCAGGCATAATTACAGCTGCTAGGCCATGAAGAACCCACTGGATGAATCAATCTGCTACAGCGACACCCTGACGCAAACCAATTCAGCAGCTCTAGCTAGTAACAACGCTAACGGTAGCAGCTCACTTAAAATCTAAAATCTAGGGGTTCCTGAGAATAAATCTTTAAGACATTCATGGGATCCAAGAGGTTAATGAGACCCCCCGTGCCCCCTTGTATTTTACACCTTCCCCTTAACCTCCATTTCTAAGCAATGCTGTGCTTTGATATTGTTTATAGCCTTGCCATGAAGGCATCAGTTAGCTTCTCTTCCATAGCCTTAGTCAACTGCTTCAGTGCCCTCATGGCTTTCGGAGTCAAAGCGAACCAAGGCTCTGCCTCTTATTGCACTACCAGCGCGGCCGACCAACACAGGCCCTCCGATTAAAGCCCGCTGACATATAAACCCCCACCAGCCCTATTTACCAATAGCGCCTCTCAAATGAAACCCCTTTGATATATATGAACAGCTCCTTACTGCACCACCAGCGCTGCTGACCTATACAGGCCCTCGGATAAAAGCCTGTTGACATATAAGCAGGCACTTACTGCGTCGCCAGCGCTGTCGTTACCCGATACCACATTGGTTGCTGCCATATATCTCTCTGAAGTTTGCTGTGGCAGTAACAACCCGGACTGTATTACATAAAACACGACTGCGACTGCAGGATGGCTGACTCTGGGGTCTTTCATGTTTTGCACTGTTGGTATGTTGCATTATCTGTCCTTATTGGTGACGTACCGGTGAAGTAAAAACACAGATGAAGATATCAAACGGGTATATGGCCCACTACTAGCATACAGGCATTACCGATTTGGCCGTGAACATCCCAGCTGCTCGTCAGCCCACACTCTTTAGAGTTCCGTCTATTGTGGACATCTTACAGTACCGATGCTGCGCTCAAGTGGCAGTATGGGCATGAATATGAACTAAGCACGAGACGGCAGCAGCTAAACGGATCACATTTCCCACTAACTGAGTGCTCGTTCAGTTTGATTATGCTGAATCGAACCGGTGGGGACAGTACGCAGTGCGTGAAGTGTGTAGGTGTGCTGTAGAGATGGCAGCATCGGGACTGTATGACATTCTGCCTAAGAGCAGAGAGAAGACTGCACAACTGTACTCTTGCACAACCCAGTGCACAGAAACAGCTGAAGTACACACACACATTTCATAGTGGCTTGAGAATCTTATGGTTCCCTACTTTCTATCAGTGTGCACATATGAGTAGGCCCATTCTCTGAACACGGCGATGGCAATGCTGTTATGACTCTCAAATGAATGATCTTGTTATCTCTAGATAATAGCATAATTAATAAGAAGCTCGTCCTGTTGTTGTAGGAAACATTTGTCGTAATGACAGACAACTCAGGATCTTAAGACAAACGGGTAGCACTTTATATCGGTAATAAGTAGGTGGTGATATGGTCATTTTATGGTAACAAATTGTAATAAATTATTAATTAAATGTCAGTTTTCTAGTCATTACTAAGTAATAAATACAAAATTGTAGTGAGTATTCCCTTATGAAACATAATATATGGCAATGTATTGGAAAATATAGTGCAATATATTAAATAATATAATGTCATATATGGGAAACAAGTGCATATATTTTGCATATGTTTATATAGTGATAAATATATTACAATATATTGTATAATACATAAGGAATTGCCGCTTTTCATATATTGTATGTATGGTAGTATAATATATATTTACTTATATATTGTAATATATTTCATTTTATATGTAATAGACATCATATGTATTTCTCCATGTGTTTGCATATATGATAATATATATAGTTTTATATATGTGAGAATATTTTCATACATACATGTGGCAATATACAGTATGTATATATTCTCACATATATAAAACTATACGGAGAAATACATATGATGTCTATTACATATAAAATGAAATATATATGGAGTGACTCAGAACGCCAGCGGGTCATCTTCAGTGACGAGTCCCGCTTTAGTCTTGGTGGAGACGCCCAACGAATCCGTGTGTGGGGGCACCGTGGTCAGCACCAAGGTGAACAGTATGTTGTCACACGTCCAGAAGGCCTAGTGTCACTCCACCTCCACCCCTACTGCACTGTCTGCAGGAACTGTGTGAGGATATTCAAGCTGCATTGGATGGATTATCACAGGACGCCATTAGGAACCTCTACAGCTCCATACCGAGACGTCTGGCGTGTTGGGTGAGCAAACACGGCGGCTTGACATCATACTGAGAGACAGACTTCTGTATGTGTAGCTCAATAGACTTTATCTTCCTTCCCAACATCACTGCAACCCCAAACTGCCTTCTGGGTGCAGCTCTTCTTTTGATGATGAGTGTACGTATTATTAGGATGATATAAAAAATGTATTTCTTATATTTCCAGGCCCAGGCTGAAAGCCTAACACATACAGTTTGCCAATGAAAAGTTTCTGAAAGCTTTGCTGTCCTGTGATATTGATTCAGACTGTGTTTGGAGAGTCCTGGCCTTAGCTGGATCATATTTCTGGTGACATTATTATAATAATTGGTCAGATTGATCATATTAGGCATAATGTGCATGGAAACAGTTCATTCTTTCTTTTAGAAAGAGTTTTTATCATCCCAGTCCAAAGTGACCTTGTGTGGTATCTACTGGATTGTAAGAAAGCAGTGCCTTTCAGTCTGTAGTCTCTCTCTTCTTTCTTATCCAGTCTTATGGTTGATCACGCTTTTCCTAGTGCTTCCTTCCCCGAGGGCTTTTTTTTTTTTTCATATCAAGGCCGTGCACTGAATGTATATCAGGCCTCCTGCTGAGCTTTCCTTTCTAGGTTTCAAATCCAGCTAATTCCCGTGTCTGGGAGCCACATGCACACTTTGTGCCTGAGACAGGCTCCCTGTGTTCTCGCCATGCTTGTCTCCCCATGAGGGTAACTTTGTTTGACTGATAGATTCAATTTCTGTGTACAAGCACCTAAGGGGCTTCAACCTGCACAGTGCATCAATCCCGATGATTTATGTTGCAGCGCTGAACATATTAACAAATGAACTTATTCCTATAACTCGAAACGGCGCTTGTGTATTTATTGCAGCACTAGGGAGTTTTGCACTGAACGAGGCATTACAAACAATTAACACACAGCACAATCCCCGGGGCTGAACGAACATCTGCAGTGTTAATCTAAGTCCAGATAACCCAAATAAACAGCATGAAAGTGAATCCCATGTTGGGTAAATTTGTTGTGTACATAGGACGTTTCTAGCCAGCTAGCGTGTTTAAGGTGGTAGTGACTTCAGACTCCTGCAGATGGAGCTGCACAAGGATGATGATGGTGGTGGGGGATGCTATAAATGCCTGGTGCAGTGGATGTCTCGTTGCATGTGTGGGAAATGGGTCCAGAGCAGATGTTAATGGCAGATGTTAATATGTAATTGGCTAAAAGGAGTGACTGAGCATTTGGGCGTGCCAAAGACCATAGTGTGAAGGAAGTAGATGAACCTACAGGTGTAGTACGGTCATACGAGTCTACCAGCAGTGGCCGAAATCCCAGTCTACATGGAACTCTCCTCTGACTTGTATATCGTCGCTGCCCAATGAAAAACATGTATCTCCATTTTTGTCCATTTTGACTTTTATGCATCATTTGAACACGTCAGCTGCTGTTTACACTGAGTGAGAATCTCATGATGAATGGACCAACCGAAATGGTCCAAAACTGTTTGGAAAGACGTTCGGTTCCATTGACTTGCATTAAAGTCAAACAAGGTTTTTGGCCTCTCCTGTAAAGTTGCCTTTTTGGAGATACTTGTTTTTGCTTGGACAGCGACCATATGGTATATATGGTATGCTTATATATGGCATTATGCAATCAGATGTTGTAGTACAAAGCAATGCTACAAGGTATAATGCTGTGTAGGTTTTTCTTTTTTTAAATGCACAAATAAATGCTGACATTTGGATTTAAATTGGGTTGAAATTAAACTAAATGCTTAAGAGGCTTTAATTGGATAATTACTGCAGTGATAAAAATGTTTTCGTCTGGTAGCGATACTTTTAACTCGCTAACTGATGAAGCTATTAGCTTCTCACTTCTTGACAGCCATGTGGGAGAACTGGTGGTTATGGAAAAGATGTCACTGTGTTTTTAAATTATTGGCAACAAGCAAAGAAAACAGTGAAGGAGAAGCTAAAATGTGGTATATGGCCTAACGAGTGCAGATTGACCATATTCCAGAGTGATGGGCTCATCATGGTACGAAGCAGTCCACCCATCATGTATTGCACCCACTGTATAAGCCTCTGGAGGCAGAGTTACTGGTATGGGCTGTTTCAGCTGGTCAGGTTGAGGCTCATCAATGTTTTGTGGTAATCAAATAGAGTCAGCTGACCACCTGATGGACCATCAATATACGAAACCGCAAACAATAAAGACAGGGAGGGGACAGTGCAGATAGCCCACTGGTAGTAAAGACAGGGAGGGGACAGTGCAGATAGCCCACTGGTAGGAAAGACAGGGAGGGGACAGTGCAGATAGCCCACTGGTAGGAAAGACACGGAGGGGACAGTGCAGATAGCCCACTGGTAGGAAAAAAAGGGAGGGGACAGTGCAGATAGCCCACTGGTAGTAAAGACAGGGAGGGGACAGTGCAGATAGCCCACTGGTAGGAAAGACAGGGAGGGGACAGTGCAGATAGCCCACTGGTAGTAAAGACAGGGAGGGGACAGTGCAGATAGCCCACTGGTAGGAAAGACAGGGAGGGGACAGTGCAGATAGCCCACTGGTAGGAAAGACAGGGAGGGGACAGTGCAGATAGCCCACTGGTAGGAAAGACACGGAGGGGACAGTGCAGATAGCCCACTGGTAGGAAAGACACGGAGGGGACAGTGCAGATAGCCCACTGGTAGTAAAGACAGGGAGGGGACAGTGCAGATAGCCCACTGGTAGGAGGGGAAAAACACTGGTAGGGACAAGGGGACAGTGCAGATAGCCCACTGGTAGGAAAGACAGGGAGGGGACAGTGCAGATAGCCCACTGGTAGGAAAGACAGGGAGGGGACAGTGCAGATAGCCCACTGGTAGGAAAGACAGGGAGGGGACAGTGCAGATAGCCCACTGGTAGGAAAGACAGGGAGGGGAAAGTGCAGATAGCCCACTGGTAGGAAAGACAGGGAGGGGAAAGTGCAGATAGCCCACTGGTAGGAAAGACAGGGATCCAGTGCAGTGCAGTTCCCAACCAGGCAGTGATGCAGCTGCTCAGGATGCTCTCGATGGTTCCTCTGTAGAATATGTCGAGGATGGGAGGTGGGAGATTTGTCTTCCTCTGCCTTAGCAGGAAGTAGAGACGCTACTGGGCTTTCTTGGTTATGGTGCTGGTGTTGAGGGACCAGGTGAGATCCTCTGCCAGGTGAACTCCAAGGAACTTGGTGCTCTTGACGATCTCCACAGTGGAGCCGGTGATGTGTAGTGGAGAGGCACACATTGGGCACAGATTGTGATACAGTGGATCAGGGAAACATGAGCAAACATCTTCATGCATGAACCGGCCAACACAGAGTCCTGAAGTGTTTGGGAAGTACAGGAGAAGACCTTAGGGGATGATTCAACCATCCTGGCGTCAGTACGTCAAGATCTCGACCTAAGATTAGAGCAAATCTGGACAGAAATTGATGTTGTGAGATTGTTGAAATGATGGAGCAGCCTAATCAATGCTAAGGGCAGTCTTGGGAACGATTAGCATGCGTGACTGTCCAGGCAGTGCATGTAGACTGTTTGTTGTAGTCGGTCCCAGTAAAAAGTAGAACTGCAATGGAAAACTTTCAGTCTTTATGAATGTGTAGTCCCTAAATCCTCCGCAGAGTGAGCACAGGTCTGTTAATCTGCTGAGGCATTCGGTTTTCAGAGAAGTTGTTTTCCGCCTCTGGTTGTTGCACCACAGGTTTTCTGATCAAGGGACAGATTATTATGTTGGTGGGAATGTTGGGCTGTACTAGGAGATGAATGGAGCTGATGATTTGTGTGCTTTGCAGTATCGTATGTGCAGTACATGTGCAAGCAGGGAACACAAATAGTTTACTTGCTTCAATACAAGAGCCAGCAGCACTGTAATTAATATTTTTAATATTTGTTTAATTAATATTAATATTAATTGCCCCTAGTAATCAGTCTGATTGACCGCCTATCTATCCACATGACTAGAAGGCATATGGAGCCCCAACCATCTCTAATTAATTGACCCTGATTGGCCTAACTGCCAGTTTGGCATGCTCTTGTTGTTTTTGCGTTTGGCCAATATCTCTTCAACCACAAGTTATGCGGTCGCGACTGGTTTATCTTCGGATTCACATGGATTGATTGGCCCCAAGGACTTCTTGGCACTTCTGTCAGTCAAATCATTCATCTTCCAAGCCGCTTATCCCTCTGGGTTGCAGGGAGTGCTGGAGCCTAATCCAGTGCTCAGGCCCAGACTGCCAGTCCATCGCAGGGCAGACACACAGACATACACACACCTACACCTGGGGGGGCTAATTTAGCATTTCCAATTCACCTGACTGCGTATCTTTGGAAGTCGGAACACCAGAAAGAGGAAACGCACCCAGACACAGTGAGAACAAGCAAACCCCGCACAGATAGGACCCTGGACACCCCAGCCCGAATCGAACCCAGACCCATCTTGCTATGAAGCAACAGCGCTACCCAGCATGCCGCCCACGTCTGTCTTTTTGGAGATGATCTGCAGTTACCCGTGTAAACTAGTGCCATCATTTTTTTGTCTAGCCTTCATAAAATATCTGAGATCCTTAACCCAACAAGCAGACATTTGTAAACATTGCCATACGCCAGACAGTCATTCAGGGGATCATTATTGCACCAGCTGTTACCCATGAATTGTTCACAAGGCCTGACACATATATACCCGAGACTGATGGTTCCCACACTTTTATAGTCCTGTAACCCCTTCAGCACTACACTTCCTGCTGTGTGTACACAAACACTGTGGATATGTTGCCGCAATGCATTATCAATTATGCATTAAATTTTATTTACACTACCCATCAAAAGTTTTGACACAGCTACTCATAGAAGGTTAGTCCAGGTACAAGGTAACAAGGGCACAACAGATCAGAACTAACAAGGGGACAAGAGATCAGAACTAACAAGGGGACAAGAGACCGGAACTAACAAGGGGACAAGAGATCGGAACTAACAAGGGGACAAGAGATCGGAACTAACAAGGAGACAACAGATCGGAACTAACAAGGGGACAACAGATCGGAACTAACAAGGGGACAAGAGATCGGACCTAACAAAGGGGACAAGAGATCGGAACTAACAAGGGGACAAGAGATCGGAACTAACAAGGGGACGAGATCGGAACTAACAAGGGGACAAGAGATCGGAACTAACAAGGGGACAAGAGATCGGTCCTAACAAGGGGACAAGAGATCGGAACTAACAAGGGGACAAGAGATCGGAACTAACAAGGGGACAAGAGATCGGAACTAACAAGGGGACAAGAGATCGGAACTAACAAGGGGACAAGAGATCGGAACTAACAAGGGGACAAGAGATCGGACCTAACAAAGGGGACAAGAGATCGGAACTAACAAGGGGACAAGAGATCGGAACTAACAAGGGGACGAGATCGGAACTAACAAGGGGACAAGAGATCGGAACTAACAAGGGGACAACAGATCGGTCCTAACAAGGGGACAAGAGATCGGTCCTAACAAGGGGACAAGAGATCGGACCTAACAAGGGGACAAGAGATCGGAACTAACAAGGGGACAAGAGATCGGAACTAACAAGGGGACAAGAGATCGGAACTAACAAGGGGACAAGAGATCGGAACTAACAAGGGGACAAGAGATCGGAACTAACAAGGGGACAACAGATCGGAACTAACAAGGGGACAACAGATCGGAACTAACAAGGGGACAAAAGATCTGAACTAACAAGGGGACAAGATATCGGAACTAACAAGGGGACAAGAGATCGGAACTAACAAGGGGACAACAGATCGGAACCAACAAGGGGACAACAGATCGGAACCAACAAGGGGACAACAGATCGGAACCAACAAGGGGACAACAGATCGGAACTAACAAGGGGACAACAGATCGGAACTAACAAGGGGACAACAGATCGGAACTAACAAGGGGACAAGAGATCGGAACTAACAAGGGGACAAGAGATCGGAACTAACAAGGGGACAAGAGATCGGAACTAACAAGGGGACAAGAGATCGGAACTAACAAGGGGACAAGAGATCGGAACTAACAAGGGGACAAGAGATCGGAACTAACAAGGGGACAACAGATCGGAACCAACAAGGGGACAACAGATCAGAACTAACAAGGGGACAAGAGATCAGAACTAACAAGGGGACAAGAGATCGGAACTAACAAGGGGACAAGAGATCGGAACTAACAAGGGGACAAGAGATCAGAACTAACAAGGGAACAAGAGATCGGAACTAACAAGTGGACAAGAGATCGGAACTAACAAGGGGACAACAGATCGGAACTAACAAGGGAACAAGAGATCGGAACTAACAAGGGGACAACAGATCGGAACTAACAAGGGGACAACAGATCGGAACTAACAAGGGGACAACAGAGAGCCAGGGTGGAGCAGGAAGAGCGGTGTTAAGCTGATATTTTGGAGATACTGCTTTTTCTTAAGACAGTAAGTCTGTAGAGTCTTTAAGATCACCAACACCATCCATATAGTAGGGTGTGTCTAAGCCTTTGACTGGTACTGTAGTAGCTGAGCACTTAACCCTCAAGCCCCAGTGCCCTTTTCCGAGCTGTCAGTGTTCTGGTCATCATTTTGGAAGTGTAAAATCTCAGGCGGCACAGCCTGCTATGGTTCTGCTGGGCTTCATGGTGCTTCAACAGTCTCCTCCACCTTTCTCTAAAGATTCTGCGGCCGGAAAAGCTTAAACCGTCACTTTGGCGGTTGCCGTGTATCTGCTCGGCTCTTTGTGAACTGGGGCAGCAATGCATCAGGCTCCTGAAAAAAGGAAACCTGACGTGCTGTCAGAGATCCGCCTGAGGCCTGTTGTACTATTAAGACCGTGAGTCAGTTGTTATCGTCCCTAACGCCTCCCACTTCCCATGAGAACGACACGCTTCACTTCAGCTCGGTAAAAGAGGTAAGAAGGTGTTGGATATGGCAGTTTTAACTTTCTACCGAGTGGGCGTTTTTCTGGATTAGCCATGTCAGGCTCCAGGAGATTATAGCTGATATCCTGTGGCCTGTGCTTAGCGACTTAATTTGGAGCCCAGATATGCGCTGATTTGCTGGTATCCTGATATGCATGTGCTATTCTGGAGCATTTGTGCTCGGGGCTGGGTATTGGCAGCAATGTCACGGTACAGTGCAATACGGCATGATACGATGATCCAACATAAGTGTGCAACAGTACAGTACCGTGATGGTGTTGGTGATCTTAATGACTCTACAGGCTGACACCTAACAGCTCCAACTGATGAGTCTGAACCTGTACTTATCCTGATAGACCACATATCATCACTGTCCAAAGAAAAACAAGTATCTCCAAAATGGCAACTTTACAGGAGAGATCAAAAACCTCATTTTATTTGAATGGAAGTCTATGGAGCCAGATAACTTTCCAAGAGGTTTTGACCCAGTTCTGTTGGTCCGGTCATCTTGAAACGTTCACACAGTGTAAACAGCAGCTGCTGTGTTCAAATGATGCAGGAAAGTGAAAATCGACAAAAATGGAGATGCATGTTATTCTTTGGACAGCGACGATATACTCCTGATGTACACAGTATGATACTCTTCCATATCTCCACCTCTAATATATATTTAGTGGTGTAAAACCTTTGATCTCTTTTTCTGCACAGTGTAAAAGCTCTAGTTCTCCTTTCAGGTTAGTGAATATTCATGAGGGACCGACCAATAGAATCGCTCCAAACCTGCTTAGTAATAAACCTGGTTATATCAGCTCCACTGCAGGGTAAGGAAGCTGGTTCTTTATCCATTCTGGAAGTTTTTAAGGTGGACTGCGTAATTCCATGAGTGCTAGTTTATAGTTTGATGGTAAACTGGTAATCACATTTCTTTCTTTTTCTTATTTGCCTTAATATCAGCACACCAAAACACAATACTGTGAAATACATAAGCACATGTTGGGGACAGTAATAGCGTGGTACGCTGTGAGGTGCTCTTCGCAGCAAAAGGAGGCAGATGAGGGAACCTTTCTTTCTCTTTCGTAGACACACAGGCAGTAACCGGTTTAAGGAAGCCAGCTCTGCAGGCAAGGTTTATACATTTGATGTCAGAAAGACGTCAGATACGGAACTTAAGCTGATTTAATTTAACCAAAATCCAATGTTCAGTTGACACCAAGCTCTAGCTTCACATAAACATTAAATGTGGTTGGAAATGAAAGTCAGGTTGACGTCAAGACGCTTCAATTACGGTTGGAAACCAAAATCAGACGTACAGGGGTTGGACAATGAAACTGAAACACTTGGTTTTAGACCACAATCATTTATTAGTATGGTGTAGGGCCTCCTTTTGCAGCCAATACAGCGTCAGTTGGTCTTGGGAATGACATATACTGCGTCCTGCACAGTGGTCAGAGGGAGTTTAAGCCATTCTTCTTGCAGGATAGTGGCCAGGTCACTACGTGATGCTGGTGGAGGTTCGTCCTTCTTGGTGGTATGCTGACATTACCCTGGATACCGTGGCTCTTGATACATCACAAAGACTTGCTGTCTTGGTCACAGATGCGCCAGCAAGACGTGCACCAACAGTTTGTCCTCTTTTGAACTCTGGTATGTCCCATAATGCTGTGTGCATTGCAGTATTTTGAGCAGAACTGTGCTCTTACCTGCTAACTGAACCTTCACACTCTGCTCTTACTGGTGCAATGTGCAATTAATGAAGACTGGCCACCAGGCTGGTCCGATTTAGCCATGAGACCTCCCACACTAAAATGACAGGTGTTTCAGTTTCATTGTCCAACCCCTGTAAGTCAAGCAAACAACACTGGATTTGCACCAAGCTCCAATGTTATATAGGAGGACGAGTGGAAGAGTGAGGAGAAGTAGCAGTGGCAGCGGAGGAGCTTTTGGGTGCCTAGCAAGGCCACTTCAGCTGTAGAACTGTATGTTGGCATGGGACGATTGAAAGATGTTGGGCTTTGGTTATTTATAATCCCAACTTCAAACCAACAAAATATCGACGTCAGCTGTCATCAGCGTTCTGCACCAAATCGGTGTTGGCCTTACGCGCTGTTCTGATATTGAAGTTTGGTAATGTAGGTAAATTAGAGTGAGGGGATATTACTATATTGCACCCATGACTAAATTAAACCGTAGCTCATTTTTAGGTTCTCTGTAAAGACAATTATGAACTGGGAATGCTTTTATGACCAGGATTTAAATTATAGAAGTGTAATTTAGCATTTAGCATTAATTACAGGCTCCTTTTTCATGCCGCTGGAGAACCAGTCAAATGTTTAGACCAGCCTACTTCCAGAATGTTCTCCTCATGTTTATGGTAATGCTTTACTTTAGAATAAAAGTTCTATAATATATCACTCATGGAATTATGCAGTCCACCTTAAAAACCTCCATAATGGAACTTTGCAGGAGAATGGAGCTGGTATCTGATGGCCAGCTGGGATAGTCTATGTTAAGTCGGTCACCATTATTACACAGACTGCCCAAGGAAATGGCCTCAGACCTGAACAACACCACTGCAAAATGCTGGACTGTAGACATCTCAAAGCTGTGGTTGCCACGACAACTTTACAACAAAGTATTAATTGATGGTGCCTGAATATTTTTTCCAGTTAGTGTCATTCTCAGGCCAGTCTTTGTTTATACTCATGTATACATATTTGTATCTTTCATACTGTACGCAGATAAAAGACATTATGCATGGATATTTAGTAAATAAACAGTAAAAGTGTCTGAACACTTGTTTCCCCTTCCTGTCAATAATCAGCATTGTGTACTGAAGATGACTGACTGACTGTAAAACATCATAACCATAGCCAGATGTTGCAAAAATAATATTTATGACTGTCATTTGTTCCCTCCTAGTGCTATAAGTTAGCATTAGCAACATTATCACTAAGCGGTTCCTCACTCTCCTCACCTCACAACTTATACAGGTGTTGGTGTTCCCTGAGATTTTCATAACCTATATATCGTCGCTGTCCAAAGAAAAACAGGTATCTCCAAAATGGCAACTTTACAGGAGAGGTCAAAACCTTATTTAATTTCAATGGAAGTCAATGGAACCAGACGTCTTTCCAAGCAGTTTTGGGACATTTCTGTTGGTTCATTCTTCATGAAATCTCCACACAGTGTAAACAGCAGCTCAGGTGATCAAATGAGGCACAAAAGTAAAAATCAGCAAAAATGGAGATACGTGTTTTTCTTTGGACAGCGACGCTATATATATATATATAAATATATATATATATGTGTGTGTGTGTGTATATGTGTGTATATGTATGTATGTATATATATATGTGTGTGTGTGTGTGTGTGTGTGTGTGTATATATATGTATATATATATATATATATATATATATATATATAGATAGATAGATAGATAGATAGATAGATAGATAGATAGATAGATAGATAGATAGATAGATAGATAGTGTGTATTTAGTCACAAGTGTCTAAAACGTACCTAACAGTGTGTAACACCTCCATTAGCACAAATAACAGCTAGGATTGGATTGGGCATGGACTGGACAGGTTTCTGGATGGAGGCCACGTCAATTTTCAGCCACCCTTCCATCAAAAGAATTGCCCAGTTGGGCCAGATTTGGTGGAAGCCTTCTCTGGCACAATTCCGGGGAGAATCTTCTGTAGACTGGGATTTGTGCCACTGCTGGTAGACCCGTATGACCGTCCACTTTCATACACCTGCAGATTCAGCTACTTCCTCACACTATGGT